>PVIA01005047.1:0-123698 GCA_004024845.1 Tonatia bakeri
AAAAAAAAACAATTAAAAAAGAAAAAGTAAGGACTCCTTTTAAATGTCAAAACACTTTTTAAACCCACACTTACTATTAATTGTACTTTTAGTATTAGTTGATTGAAAAAATACAGAATGATAAAAAGTAACTGATAGCTTAAATGCTCTTAAGTAAATTTGCATTTTATTAATCATAACCACATCTACATTTATCAGGAAAAAATATTCATTTTTTAAAAAGGGAGAAATATTCCAGCTTCTGCTGCATTCTGGGAAAGTGCAAAATTCACCTCTGGGTGGAAAAAGTCATCCATTTGCTCAAAATAACACCGGTCTGAAAGAGCACTAGGCTAATCTGATGAGAGAAACAGAGGCTGCAGGCAAATAAGTTGTTCTGCATAATAAGATAACAAAGATTTTTAAATTGTTCCAGGGCAGCTTAAAAGAGTGATAGATTTTGCATATGTTCTGTGGGGCAGTGGGGTGGACAAAGCAGGAAGGAAGGTCCCAAACACACTGAAAGATGTACTGGGGGGAAGTTTTCATGAGAAGAAAAGTTGAACGTAATTCAGACTGCCATGACTGCTGGGAGCGTGGTCCTAGAGGCTGCCAGCACTTCCAGACCACAAGACAGGAATACCCCATAAAGGAAATGGGACTCCTGAGAATTTTCTTGAGTTATAGCTTTAGAATCACGAGAAGTACAAGTGAGTTTTACAGACACTGGGAAATGATCCCAAGCATTTGAACTAGTACAGCACACGATCTGACATTAGCACAGGCCACCCAGGAACATCTGTTCATTCAAAGGACAGTTTTAACATCCTAACACTACAGTAAAGGAAGTAGTCTCTAAAACTTACAAAAAAAGTGCTTGTGCACATATTTTTATTTTTTATTTAGCCACCAATATGAGAAAGGGATTATCAATCCAACCTTACAATGTGGAAATTGAGGCTCCAAGAGAGTAAAATGGTGTGTCTCAGCTGTTAACCTAAAATTAGATGGCTGAAGTGAGTGGCAAGCAGCATTTATTTGAGATCCGAAAGAATAGTTCTTCATGAGGCACTGATTCAAGCAGAAACTCAAATCGTGTTCCAATTAGGAGGTGAAAGCAAAGGCTATTTATAAGAAAGGGGAAGGGAATAATTACATGAATAGAGGAAGAGAGGAGGTTAGAAGGAAGTTACAGGACCCAAAAGGAAGGAGCCATATAGGTAGCGAGTGCCACCTTGAGAGGAGCAGTGACTTCCAATGAAGGGACACAGTCAGTGCAAGGTGACCCTACAGGAAGTGTATCTGTAGATAATAGCAAAGTCCCCCCGGGATTTGTAAAAATAGGATTATGTAGTCATAAAAAGGTGCAGCCAAAATAAAGCCTTTTGAGAAGAATCCAAGTTTGCTTTTTCTAAATTATATTTTTCAAATGGCATTATGTGATGATTGATTTTTATTTTATTTAGATTTGATTTTATTTTTTAACATGTAGGAGTCTTATTTTCAAAATGAACAATTTTTCCATTGAAAGCTATTAATTTCATCTTGTCTAAAGTGATAACTCTTTAAACAAGTTCATTTGTTCTGTAGCTTCAGTAAAAACCCCTGATTGATGACTGGCATTTTGGGAACCCTAGAAAGTCATGTGAAGAAGACTTCAGAGTCAGAATGAAGGACAAGGAAGGTAACTCAGGTAAAAGTTGTTAACAACTCCCCAAGAAAATTTTGATAAATAAGCGCCCAGCAAAGGATTAAATGTTGCCTTGTATCAGTCAGACCCTGTGCTACGTGTAGCTGACCATCTCACTGAATCCTCCCAATAGCCCCACGCAATAGGTCCTATTACTTCCATTCTACAAACAAGGAAAGGCTTAGAGAGTTTGATCAGGTTACCCAGGATCAGAACCTGGAATCAAACGTGGATATGTGTGATTTCAGAGCTGGTGTCTTAACTCCTATGCTTCACAGAGAAGGCGATGGATATGGTCAATTCCTAGAAGATCATGTATCTTTTCCTAAATATGAAAATCAAATCTAGACCTATCTAGATATTAGGGGAATACCTAGAAGCATGATATTAGCACCTTGAAATATTATGTACAGTAGTAGGATAGGGGCTGACTTTGGTGTGTATATTGGTCCATACCCATTCTTAATTGCCACAAGTTCTAGGTTTGGCATGGCAGAGGTCAAGTAAGGTCAAGCTGTTCCCTCACATTACCAGAAAAACAGAATCAGAGAATGTTAAAACTGCAAGGCACCTGCACTAGGTCACATCTCAGGTCTACTCTCCACCCTTCTCTGCTCTGTTCTCTCTCCTGGAAAACTGATATTCTCTCTCGCTTCTGGTTGGGTTCAGCCAACGACAAGTTCAGGGAAGAATGAATCAAAGGGAGATCCTACTCTTCCCATGTTTACCAGATTCATTTATTCATTTGGGAATGTTTTGCATCCCAACTAGTCTATGGGATCCTGTGGAAGGTTAATCAGATATGGTCTCAAGCCTAAAGTACTTCTTACTCTAGTGAAATATTCACTAATTCATTCATCCATTCATTCCACTAATATGGTTAAGTACTTACTATGTGCCAGGAACTTTGTAAGTGGTAGGAAATAGAAGTGAAAAATGAAATCAAAGTTCTTACCCATTCTAATGGAATTTAAGATGTATACATAAATAATCATTGTTAGGGTTCAATGCAGCAGATACAGGGCTAGAATCTAGCTTTCCTGACTCCTAGGGGAGTAGCTATCAGCAAAAGTTCTCAAAAGAGCTGTCTCTAGTCCTTGTCACTACTTCTTTCCTCTCTTTCTCTCTTCACCACACTCTACCTGAGCTTCCATTCCACTGCTTCTTCTCAAGATCACCAGCAACTTCAAGGTCACCAAATTGATTGGTCACTTTCTAGTTGTATCTTACAACAGCATTTGACACAGTTGATTTTATCTTTGTCAAAACACGTTTCCCTTAACTTCCATGACAGAACACTCTCCAGGATTTCCTCATATCTCACTGACCACCCCTTTTAAACTGTGTTATCTCCTCCTCTTCTCTGGATCTCTAAATATGTTATCTCCCTAAAGCTTGGTGTCTAGACTCAGTTTCCTATATGTTATCTTCCACCCTGTGGCTTTAAATATCATCTACAGTGACCTCCAAATTTGTATCTCTAATCTTGACTCCTGTCTGTAACTCTAGACTTCTGTCAAACGTGTTGATATCAAACTTACCATTCAAAATAGAACTCTTGATTTTACCACAAGTTCTACTGCTCCTCCACTCACTAAGCAGCATCACCATCTACAGAGTTGCTTGAACCAAAAGCACAAAAGTCATTCTTTATTCTTCTCTGCCCTCTACTCCTCACATCCAGTCCATGAGCTAGCCCTGCCAGTGCACCTCCAAGACCTCTATGGAATCCTCCACTTTTCTCTCTCTTCCCTACTCCTAATTACCTTTTATCTTGACCACTTCAGAAGCTTTCCAACTGGTCTCCCAGCTTCCACTCTCATCCATCTCCATTTCATTTCACAAAGTAACCTCAATGATTTATTAAAAACATAAATCAGATCATGCCACCCTAAATTTCAAACTCTCTACTGGTTTCCCTGCACTTAAAATAAAATCCAAACTCTTTACCTGGCCCAAATCCCAGTATGATTTGTGACCAGTGCTCTACTCCCATCTCTTTCTAAGCTATCTTTTGATTCCTCTACTCCAATCACATTGGCCCAAGGCCTTTACATCAGCTGCTGCCTTTTTCCTGGAATGTTCTTCCCCCTAATATTCACATAGCCAGCTCCATCATTTCATTTGTCTTGATGTATATGTCACCTCCTCAGAAAGACCCTCCATGATCTCCCACTCTAATACATTGTTCCATGTTAGTTATCCTTGTGGCACTTACTACTAATGAATTTGTGTGTGTTTGTGTCTGTATATGCGTTTTTTAGTTTCTCTCTTTCTCCTTACTAGAATGTAAGATTCAAGAGAGAAAAGACCATATTTACCTTGTTTCAGATGTGAAGAGTAACCAATGAAGATTACATAATCAGTAAATGTTGAAAAGTGAATAGACGAATCCCTTATGACTCCCATAATAAGAAAAGGCAATTTTGATACATTAAGAGGCTGCTAATAAAAGACTATCACCTTCGAGACCCAGAACGGAAACCAGAGTGGTAGGTGCCTAAAGCATCCAGAGAACTATCAAGTACAAAATTGTAAGGCAATCTGCTTATCAAAATGGAAGAATTGTCAAAGATATTTATTGAGATTGTCAGAGACCTTTTCAAACCAAATACATGGAATATACATTCCCTTAAAATAAAATTCTGAAATATTCAGGCAGCTGAACCAGACTGACTATGGATGGATTAGAGTATGTCATTTAAGTATTCCCATTAGGCAGATAAATAGAGACAGATCATTGAATTGAATCAAATCCTGGGTAGAAGGCGGCAAACTCCAGCAGGTCAGATCTGGCCCTTGCCTGTTTTAGTATAGTCCCCAAGCTAAAAATGGATTTTACATTTTAAAATAGTTCAAAAAATTGCCCCGGCCAGTGTGACTCGGTTGGTTGGAGAGTCGCTGCATAAACTGAAAGGTCGTGGGTTCAGTTTCCAGTCAGGGAACATGCCTATGTGGCAGGTTCAGCCCCCCACCCAAGTGTGACGGAGAGGCAAGCAATTGATGTCTCTCTCGCTCCCTCTCTCTCTCCCTCCCTTCCCCTCTCTAAGCATCCTCTAGTGAGGATTAAAATAAATAAATAATAAATAGATAATTAAATAAATGGCTTTAAAAAGTCAATAACAGTAATAATTAGTGATGTGAAAACTTTATGAAATTCAAATTTCAGTATTCACAAATAAAGTTTTATTAGAACACAGCCATGCCCATACACTCACGTACTGTCTAGGTTGCTTTCAGGCTATAATGGCAGAGTTGAGTAGTTGCAACAGATAACAAAGATCACACAAGCCTAAAATATTTACAATCTAGTCAATTACAGAAAACATTTTGCCAACTCCCAATCTAATGAAATTAGCAAAATCAGATACAATCGTTTAGTCCAATCAGAAATGAAGGATCTCGTCCAAAGAACAGAGGAATTTATTAACCCATTAAAGAGTCTGAAGCAGGAGAACCATAATCCAGTAGTGCCCAAACCTGTCTGCCCATTGGACTGGCTGAGAGAGCTTCCAAAACACGCATGCTTGAGTCCCACCCCCGCTGCATTAGTTAGGCTTGCATACGGCCTGGGTATGGGCCATACCCTTGAAGATTCCTAGGTGATTCTAATGTGCAGGTAAATTTGGGAGCCATGGATAAGATCATATTTTCATTTGTAAAAGATCCCCCTAACTCAGGGGTTCTTCCCCTGGCTACACATTAGAATCACCTGGGGGAGATTTTCAACCACACTGAGGCCCTGGTACACCCAAACCAATGAAATCAGGACCTCCAGAGGTGGACTCCAAGCACTGGTATTTTTTTTAGTTATCCAGGTAACTCTAATATGCAGCTAGGATCACATACTCTGCATTAACATGGGGTAAGGGTAGATACAGGGAGATCCCTGGGAAGCTACTCTGGATATTTCAGATGACAAGAAGTATTCAGTACTCTGAAAGGAAAGATGATAAAGGCTTAGGTTGAGCTGCTGGTGCTGGAAGAGAGGGAAAAAGAAAGTGTAGGGACAATCGGCAGGAGTGGGTGACAGGCTAGCGAGAGTGAGGGGCTGCGTGGAAAGTTTCAAAGATGATATCCAAATGGTTAGCAAAGCAACTGTATGCAGACTGATGTCATCTATTGGGATTGGGACCTTGGGGGAGGAACAAGTTGGGAAGGTAAGTGCATTAGCTTTGTTTTGACGTACTGTTAAAAAGCAGTGTCTATGACAGAGTTAGTCAGATTATGGCTATAGGGAGGGTGGGGTCAAATTATAAAGGGCCTTGAATGCTATACCCTAACACTCCTCTCCTCGTGTAGCAGGCAATAGCTACAATGATACAGGAAGACATACATGGGCTTTTGATTCAGATGCTGTTCCTGTCATATATGATGTGTGCATTGCCTCAACTTCCTCATCTGCACAAAGGGACTACAAATAGTCCTACTCTGACTTGTTCACCTTTGGCCAGCAAGACACTCAATGACAGACATGCAGTAAACAGCCTTACAAGGGTGAAACAAAGATTAAAGGAGATACCATGTATAAAGACTCTAGGAATTTAAATAGCACAAAAAGTCCTCAAAAATGATAGTTGCGCCCTGGCTGCTGTGGCTCAGTGGTTGAGTGCCTACCTGCTAATCAAAGGGTCGCCAGTTCGATTCCCCGTCTAGGGCACATGCCTGAGTTGTGGGCCAGGTCCCCAGTAAGGGGACATGTAAGAGGCAACCACACATTGATGTTTCTCTCCCTCTCTTCCTCCCTTCCTTGCCCTCTAGAAAATTAATTAATTAAATTTTAAAAAATGATAGTTGCTATTCCTGAAGGGTTTTTAAAGGAGAATGTCACAGTGACTCCCTCCCTCATGCTAATGTTTTAGGAAGTACACATGGACATCCATGGGAACGATGAGCGAGTGGGATAAGAAACTGGGCCCAAGGTCCAAACCTTGGGCAGTTGGGATTGAGTTCTGCTGCATGTGACAGATAACATAATGGTATATATGTTTATCAATTAGTAAGCAGTCGGGGTACCAGCAATCCTTGCAGCATCCACAATGCCCAGGAACAAGTCTACCCTTTTGGCACTCTAGTCCTCCTTCCCAAGTATGGCCCTGGTTGTTCATCTTGACCAAGATGATGCCAGGAGCTCCAGCCACACACTCACATTCCAGGCAACGAGATGGAGAGAAAGACAAAGAGGAGGAAGAGGGCACACACCAATTGTCTTAAGAAAAAAACTTCTGAGAAGCCAAAACACAATACTTCTAAGATCTCCTGGGTCAAAATGTAAGAACATGGTCACACCTGGCTGCAGGGGAGACTAGAAAAGTGTTTATTCTGGGCAGCCCTATTCCCAGGTACAAACAGGAATTCCTGTAACTGAGGAGGAAGGGGAGGGTGGGGAGTGGGATAGGCGACCAGCAGCCTCTGCCACCAGGGGTGAAGTCTTATGGACTCAGGCTTTTGTTATGCTATTACCTCACTTGGAATGCCTTCCTGCTCCCTGTACATAAGTTCACCCACAGAATGACTCACTGACTCACACTCTCGGCATCTGCAGTTCCCCTTACCTGGAATATCTCTTGCCTTTTCATCATCTGTCTAATTCAGCATTTCTTTTAAGGCCTCAGGATTATCCCCTTCACCATGGTCCATATCCAAACTTTTACTATCCTCCTTAAATACATACATAAATACACAGCAACTGAATAGGTTTTGAACACAGGTTCCACACATACAAACTGTGTCCATGGATAAAAGTCATTTCCTGCTCCAGTTCCTCCTTCATCAAGTGAGGATAGTAATGCCCACCTCACGAGACTATAGGGAGGATCAAAGGAGGTTTCTACCTGTGGAAAATGGCTGGTGAACAATAAAGTACTTAAAAGTCTATTAGCTGCTAGCATTTCTACCCTGAGGTGTTACTTCCTGTGAATGATCGTAAGAAACAAAAGTAGTTTAAGGGAAATGTTTCCTCACCAAAGGACAGTCAGAGACCTGTTCCTTCTCCTCCCTCCCACCTTGCCATCGCAAAACTAGTTTAGGATTCTTTCAACTCTTAAAGTGCACCTACAAACTGAAATTTAATTTTAGAGATGAGCAAGGATGACTTCCTTCAAAGCAAAAGGCGACCCAGAGAAGCCAGAATGCCCCTGCACTGCTGATCACAGCAGAATTAAGGCCAAGAGCAGAACTCAGATCATCGAAGCAAATGAGTCATAGTACCTGGCGGGGAAGCAAGGCATCGGCCAGACACCAGTCAGAACTAAAGATTATGACTCTCACAAGTAAGCCAGATGAGTTCCTGTAACCACGCAGAACCCAAAGAGGACCTCTGTCCTCACACGTGAAGCTAAAAGCCAATCAATGGCTGCTGACAGCATTGTAACAGTAACTGCATCTGCTCAGATTAATCATACCTCTGATGTACATCCAAATACACCTTCACAAGATGCCATCAAATAAATAAATACTCTTGTCCCTTTTATTATAAAAACAGAATACAGTACATGTATTCTGACCTAAAATATGTTTGGACACTTCATTTAAAAAGTTAACACTTGTGCAACTACCACTACAGTCAAAAGACAAAACCTTGCACAACTCAGAAGTGCACCTCTACTCACAACCCTCTCCTTCCCCCCTGGAAGCAGCAGGTGCCCTCATTCTCATGACATATGGACGTATACATGCATCATGACAATGAGGACAGAAGCCTATTTTCTGGCTTCTCGGGAATTTCCTTCTTAAGACAATCGGTGGGTGCCCTCTTCCTCTTCTTTTTTGTCTTCCTTTCTTTTATTTACATTTTCAGTTATGTATGTCTCTGAACAATGTTTGTTTCAAATTTTTACATGAATAGAAGTACATTATGTATTCTTTTGCACTTTTTGCTTCTGCTCAGCATTATGTTTACAACTTGGAAATATTTATGGGTGAAATGACATGATGTTTGACATTTGATTTAAAATACTGCAAAGGTGGAGGAGTTGCAAAATATTCATTAAACAGACTGGCCATAAATTAATCACTGTTAAGGGTAGGTTGTGGATACAGTAGGCTCTTTAGACTATACTCCCAACTTTTAAATGTTTCAAAATTTTTACAGTAAAAATATTGTTTCAATTACTTTGTGAGATTCATTTTAGCTATAATTGGTTCATTTTTATTGCTTTATAGTAACAGTTCTCTAAGTAAGGTCCCTAAAATAGGAGCATCAGAATTAATCAAGAATTTGTTTGAAAGGCAAACTATTAGTCTCCAGCCCAAGTTTACTAAATCAGAAACTCTTGTAGTGGGGCCCAGTAATCTATTTTAATAAGCTCTCTGCATAGTTCTAAGGCAAGCTCAAGTTTGATAACCACTACTGAACAGTACTCTATTGTGTGAATGTACCACAATATATTTATCCATTCTACTATTGACACACATGTTTTTTTTTCAAGTTTGGGGGTTTTCAATTTCTGGGTATTATAAATATTCTTGTATAAGACTTTTGGTGACTGGAGTCTCTCTGACATATACCTGTATCAGAAAGTAACAGAATCATACAGTATATGTATCTTCAACATGGCATGATAATGCAAAATATTTGCACAGTGGTTTACCAATTCACAATTCCACTACCAAAGTATGAAAGTTCCCTTTCCTGTCCACCCTTGCCAATAGTTGGTATTTTTCAGACATTTTAATTGTTGCCATCCTAGAGGGTTAAAACTTTTAAGTTTTCCAACTCGGGATCAAAAACATATATTAGGAAGTAGAACTCCAAATACAAAACTAGAGTTTTGCAAATATATCAGTTGGTGGATGTGCATGGAGGGGACCTGACATAGGAGAGAATTTGGTGTGATGGAAACGTTAAAGAAGGTCAGCACGACTATCCTGTGGAAAGCACGATGGAACCTGGCCGGGGAACTTGCAGATGTGCTCAAGAGTTTGGATTTTATTCCAAGGCAAATAAAAAGCCAATGAATAGTTTCAAATAGGAAATGTACATGATTATACTTCCATGTTTGTGCATATTTGAAATATTTCAGGCACACATTTACTTCCAGCTTTGATGGGGTTGTCTGGGTGCTTTAGACCAGTTCTTCTCATGAAAACAACTAGAAAAGCTGGGTAAAGCACAAATACACAAACACACAAACCTGCTCAAAGGCATAATAGAGTTCTTGAGATAAGCAGGAGTTGCGGGGGAAAATCCTGGAAAACAGAGAACCACAGAGAGGCAAACCAAAATTCTGCAGCCACTCTTCCTTGGGACATTTTCCAAAACTAGGTGAGGGGTTACAGGGCTGAAGATCCAGGCAAAGAACCTTGGCAGAATTGCTATTAAGAGGCAAAAATACTAGAAGAAAGTTTGGTAGTCTATTGAAGATAGAAAGACAAAAATTAGAGGCATGAATAGCCAAAATCCCAACAAGAAGCAGAACACTAAGCCCAGCATTTGGCTGGTCCTTAAATACATTTGCTGAATTCTGAAGCGGTACAGGACAGGAGGCTAAGAAGCCAAGGAAAAAGCTCCCAGAAGCTTTGAGTGGGAATTTTGACAGTCTCACAGTGCTGAGGAGAGAAGAATTAGAGTTTAGACTAACCAGGGAGAGAAGTCATCAAGAACACCCACGCTCTTAGCTAAAATCCCAAGAAGGCTTATACCCCAGAAAGATGTACTAGCTCATGGCAGACAGAGCTTTATCAAAACTAAAAGCTAGCCTATAGTGAGATCAGTCTCTAACTGGATTACAAGAATCAGTCCCCCAATATGCCTGCCTAGCAGCTATTTTCTCTGGAAGAAAATAACATTATCTACAACATCTACAATTTTTCATACCACATGTTGAGTACACAATCAAAATTTATTAGGCATGCCAAGACACAGACCCAAACCCCAAAGGGAGGGAAGCAGATCATGCACAAAGAATCCACAAGTGATTCAGACAATGAAGTTAGCAGAAAAAGAGTTTAGCCATGATTAATATGCTCAAAAATATGATAACAAGATGGAGAAATTAGATAAAAAGGCAGAGGATTTCACCAAAAAATTAGAATCAATAAAAAGGATCATATGCCAAAAAAAAAGGATCAAATGAAATTTCTAGGAGTAAAATAAAGAACTCAACAAATAACACTGAAAAACAGATCAGACATAGCAAAAAGATGATTAATCAATTGGAAGGCAGGTCAAAATTTTTCAAAACTGAAGCACAGAGAAAAATGCAAAATGGAAAATAAGAGTGTAAGAATGTGTAAGCAAGCAAAAAGGTTTAAATCATGTAAATTTGAAGGCAGAATAAGAAAGAATGGGATAGTAAAAGTAATTTAAGAAACAATAGCAAACTCAGAGACATCAATGCACAAACACAAAAATTACTAAGAAACCCTGTAGGGCTAACGGCAATACAACAACAACAAAAAATAATAATGCCAGACCTAGGGACACCATAGAATAAGTGATAAAAACTAAAGATAAAGAGAAAATTCTAAAACAGTCAGAGGAAAAAAGACACATTCTCTTTAAGGAGTGATGATAGTGTTGATTTATGGCTGATTTTTCAACAGAAATTATGGAAGCCTAAAGACAGTGGAACAATGTTTTAAAATGTTCAAAAATCCTCAAATATAGAATCCCATGCTCAGAGGAAGTGTCATTCAAAAAATGATGGTAAACTTAAGACACTTTCATGCAAGTAAACACAGAAGATTTGCCACCAGCACTCACTGCTTAAAAAATGCTAATGAAACTGGGCAAAAGAAAATAATCCCAGATGAAAGCATGGTAATGTAGGAAAAAAATCAAGAGTAATGAGAAAGACAAATATGTACGTAAATAAGAATGAATACTGATTTCTTAAAATAACAATAAAAATCATCTAATAGGTTTTTAAAATATGTAAATTAAAATACATGACAAGGATAACACAAATGGTGTAAGGGGGTTACATAGAATTAAAATGCAATAAAGTACCTTATTATCCAGTGTTAAATAAAGCCAAAATAAATGAAAACATGTCCACAAAATTACTTGTCCACAAATAAATGTTTATAGAGTCACTGTTAGTAATAATCCAAAACTGGAAACATTTCAAATGTCCATCTACAAGTAAACTGATAGACAAATGGAATCCTACTCAGAAAAAAAAATAAAAAACATGTGAGTAAAATACTGACAGTAAAAACTATGCATGAATCACACAAACATTATACTCAGCAAAAGAAACCAGATTTATGAATTTATACTATGCCATTCCATGTATGAGGTTCTGACCAGGCAGAACTAATTTATGATAAAAAAAAAGCCAAGACAATGGTTATCTCTAGGAGTATTAGAAACTGGGTAGGGGCAAGAGAGGACTTCTGGGAGATTAATAATATTCAATTTCTTGATCTAGTTGCAGATTGCATGGATGTATTTCAAGGAAGCTTTAAAATATATTTCAAACATACAAAAAGTTATACAAAGAATAACAAGTCTATATAAACCACCAAGACTAAGAAACGAAACATTACCAATATAGTTCCGTGCACTACTCCCTGACTGCACCTCTACCCACTTCACCAGAGATGAACCACTCTCCTGAATTTGGTGTTCACCATTCCTCTGCACTATTTTGCACTTTTACTCTTCTATAAATTCACTTAAACAACATATAGAACTAACTGTTTTTGTATGTTTTCACCCCGTGCATAAGACTGATTTAATTTCTATTTTTAAAAGAGCATCCTAAAAGGGGAACTGTTGAACTGTAGAACTGTTGAGTGTCAAACTCACCTATCTGCGGAGTAAGGAAATAAAGAGAGGGAGCAGGCACAGCTGACCTGTGCAGTGGACCCATAACTGGAGGGAGAAGGAAGGCCAAAGGAGTTCTTAAAAATAGAAGATCCACCTTTGCCCAGTTGAGAGAAAAAAGGGAAGACAAAGAAGATATGAGCAGTCAAGGAAGAAACACAGTCCTTGAGGTGGTGAGAGGGGATGGGACGCGAAGTGCAGGTGGTTTGGTCTTGGCTGGAACACAATGTCTTTGACTTTTTAACTAGAAGGGAATGAAAAGGGTACAGATGCGGGAAAGGTTATTTGGTGGTGGAAGGATAAGGGAGTTCCCACCCAATGGCTACTACTTTTTCAATCATCATGAGTCATTTTCTGAAAAGGATAGATATGGGAGTGTTGAAACCTGTAAAGAAGATGGCATGCAACTGCATTGGAACAGGCTGGGAAAGCATCCCATTTAAGAAATATCAAGGTTCCATTAACCAAATGTTGAATGCCCAACAGAAATCCAAACTCTCGTAATATAGTATGAGCTCAAAAGCAGGAAAATTGTTATTCATCTTTGATTATGCTGCACAAAGCACAGTATAACCTATATTAGGTAACCAACAGGGAATAAATAAATGAATGAAGATTAAATGTTTTCATAGTCTCTGAGCACATTCTAATATTGCTGGTCATATTCGACAATGGAGCAGAAAAAAAAGTCTTTTCAAAAATAATTCACCTTAGATGTCAAAGCATTTCCCTTTTTCTCATGTTTAGTTCTCTGTGTTCTTGGAAGCAAAGCAATCCGTGTCTCCCACCATTATTAATTCTTCGTATTATGTAAAGAAATGACATGTTTATCTTCTAAAATAATTTTTAAGCAGAAATCATCAATGGCATAATTCTTATAGGAAATGAAGAAACAGAATCTATATCCCTGTATTATCATAATTCGTGACATCATAAGAATATAGTTGATGAACAAATTAGAAGCTCTTGACAAGAAGGATTAACCTCTTCACTCTATTCAAGATGTTCCTGCTGCTGGTAAGTCACACAAGCACCCTGAGTGAAGAAAACCTTTAGCTTATGCACGGGAATCTCAGGGTGGTCCCAGCCAAACCTAAATGAGCCCAGAAGAATAAAAGCAATGGATGTCTTAGGAGACAAGTTAGCACGCTATGCTATTTATCATTTATCAATTATGAAATGAAAAAGATTATAAATGCATTACTAGCAACATAAATTGCTATTCATTTAACCACACTGAGTGCTATTTAAAAGAATCCATTCATGCAGGGAGCACTGTTTTGGTTGGCTAAGCAGCAGAATTTTTGCGCTTATAGTTCATGTTTATACTTACTATGTATATCGAGCATGCTTTCCTAGTTTCTGTCACCACAACCAGACTGTAAATGCATATGTTTTTGACATTCTTAACTACAGTAATTCAGAACTTCAGCTGTCAAGTTTGGAGCTAATATTCTCATATATGCAGTTCATGTTCTACTGTTAAAAATAATTCCTTGTTTTCTGTCAGAAACTCCCAACATAATATATAAAATGGCAGGATCCAATTTTTAAAAAATAATCTAGCTCTTTAACTAAATACAGCTACAATGTATTTTTTCCTTGAAAATATCCCCTTCCCTAACCTTCCCTTTACTCAGTTATCATAAACCTTGGCCAAGCAGTAAAATAGCAGAACATGTTCAGTATCAACAAACCACAAATAGCAGTGTTTACAGGGAGGACAAGGAGGAAATTTTCAGTTTCATGCTAGACCGTCTTTTGAGGCACTGTCATTTCAAGTGTGGAGGCATCGATTATGTCTCCTATGCTAAAAAGGTCTACACATGTAAAGGTTCTGTGGGTCCCCAAAGAAAATAAGCAATCATTTCTCTGTATCGTTAAACACAGTACCAGTCCTGTGCTGGTTTTAAAAGACCAGCAGAATTCTGAGTGTGAATACGAAGGTTTAATATCTCAGTTTCAAGAGAAGCAGAGTTGCTCTGTGGCCAGAAAGCATTGGGACCATACTTCAAGTTGTCAATTGCACAATATTTCTAGGGCCAAAGACTGGCTCCACTGCAGAATCCTGTAATCCTAGAGTCTGGAGGAACCCTGGGGATCTCCTAGTCCAATCGGATACCCATGGCAGGAATTTTTCCCCCAGCATCCCTGACAGATGATCAGCGTCTGTTTCAATTACTCCAGTGGGGGAGTTTGCAAGAGAAGATTCCCAGGGGATATGATGAAAGGCTAGTACCAACCATTCGGACAGGGAGTAAGGCTCCAGTCAGTAAGTCTACAGGATGCAAACAGCCTTGCCGAAGAGTAAAACCAGACTTTCAAAAGGAGAATCACAATCAGCAATCATAGGGGTGCAACGTTAAGATATGCAGACCCCCAATTCTGGGACCATCCTAGGTCTTTTCAGTGGCCTGAGGAGTAGCTCCTACAATCAGGGAAGCAAGGTGACTTTTCTCCCACTGATTTCTAAAAGTAAGAATCGACTCTTTGGGGCTCACAGCAAGGGTCTGTCAAGCTCAGAAAGGACCAAATTCTTTCCGCCCGAAAACCAAGACAAGGGACCCCCTGGTGGAACTGCTAATGCTTGAAATACTCTTAACTTTGGTCGTAAAGTCCTCACTGGAGGAAACCAGAACATTTCAGGCTCTTCTTTTAAAGGTGAATATAGGCTTTGCTGTAACTGAAGTTGGTTGGTGTAGGGCTGATGTATGAGGGGGTTGCTGTTTTAAAGCGCAGCCCTTCATCCCGCCGCGAAGTCTGGCTTACCCTCCCAGAAAAGGCGAGCGCGCGGGGCCCTGCTACCAGCAAGCACAGACCCCGAGCCGGACCCCGGGACGGGGCGGCCCGGGCCTTACCTGTCGATGCTGATCACGCACAGGGTCATGATTGAGGCCGTGCAGCACATGACGTCCATGGCGATGAATACGTTGCAGAAGAAGTGGCCAAAGATCCACTTGCCCCCGATAAGGTCTGTGACGCTGACAAAAGGCATGACCGCCACAGCCACCGAGAGGTCGGCCAGCGCCAGGGACACTATCAGGTAGTTGGAGGGCTGGCGAAGCTTCTTTACGAAGCACACCGAAATCACCACCAGGCAGTTGCCGGCGATCGTCAACAGCGTGATGAGCGTAAGAATGGAGCCGATCACAACTTTCTCGACTCTGCCGTAGTTGATCTGTTCCCCGCAGCCGGAGGCATTGTCCGGGGGTGGGTCCCAGGTGGGCACAGGGCTGGCGGTCACCTCAGGGACCCCGCGCAGCAGGTGCGGCGCCCAGGAGCCCGCGACCGGCCCGGCGCCGTCGGGGCTTAGGTCCGGCAGCCCTACCTCTGGCAGGAGGACAGAGCGCAGGTGTCCGTAGAGGTCCGGGCCGCCGCTGCTGTTAACGTCCATCATCGTGCCGCTGTGCGCTGCTGCCCATGGAGCCGGCGCCCCTGCCACACACTCCGGCTGCGGGCCCAGGGGCTTCACCTCGCCGGTTCCGCTCCGCCCGGCCCAGCCATGGGGCCCGCGCCGGCCGCTGGGGGGCGCCCGGCTCGGCCTCGCGGCCCCGCACGTCCCGGGCCCCCAGCCGCAGCGGACTACGCGTGAGCGCAGCCGCGCGGGGACTCCCCACAGGAGGCGCCTCGGGCACCCGACGGATCCCCGGGGCGCGCGGGTTCTCGTGCGAGCTGATGGGGCTCGGCCGGCGGCTCCGCAGCCCGCAGCCCGCAGCCCGCAGCCGCTGCGCGACTCCGGCGAGAGCGCCAGGGAGGCAAAGGCAGAAGTTGCGGAGGGCGCCCCGCCCCTCGCGCCCGCCGCCGCCGCCGCTCCCCTGCGGCAGCCACGCCGCGTCCCCACTGCCACTGCCACCGCCGCCGCCTCGGCGCTGCCCTTTTCCCCCGGGCCCCCGGAATGGGCTTCCCCCGCTGGGCAGGGGCCGCCACCTCCCCCGCGTGTCCGCACCGGGCGGGGGGCGGTGCTCCCCTCGCCTCCCGGGATCCCAAGCCGGATCGCTCGAGGATCTTTCTTTGCGGCTGAAGGGTCTCACACCCGCTCCGGCGACCCGCACTTCCTCTCTCTAGTAAGGACCCTTCGGTGGAGGAGGACTAGGGAGCGAGTGGGCATTCGGACTCACTGCAAAATGAGGAACCTGGAGAGGAATTTTTTCCCCCTTAATTAAAATAGCCTTTTCGAGCACTATACCAAGCAACAACTTCCGTTTCCTATTTTGCCCACTTATGGGAGAAAGTGAAGATGGAAAAGGAGAGGGACCCGAATGGGGTAGGGGTGGAACCTCAGAAAAAGGAGAAAAAAACGGAAGAAGGAAAGATGACTTTAGGTCCTTGCTCCCGGTGGGCGTCTGGAAACAGGTCTCTTTGCTGAGAAACTAAACCCTGCTGCTTTAATATTTCAGCATCAAATCCTAATATGTTGAAAGGAGGATGAATTTTCCCAGGGTATTCTGGAAATCTTGCATATAAACGAAGAAATGACGGTTATAATGTTTTGCAGAAGAATCCTGGAGGTGTATGTTGATTTAATTGCTATTGTCTAAAATCCCCTTGGTCTTCAAACCTTGTCAGAGTGGCTGATTTTTATTATTTGTGAGACTTACTTTATTTTGTTTAAAGGTTTTGTTAGAAGCCAGCAGTGATTTCTTTAGTTTAAGACTCTAAAAATAAATATATTTTCTTTTCTGGTTAGGCCCTAGCAGATGATAAATAAAATGAAAAGGAACAGAAACCTCAAAATGAATGATCTGAATGCTGAATAATATTCTCCTTCAAGGTGGGTATTAGCCCTATTTTTCCAGATAAGGAAACAAACTCGTTGCTATTGCCATCATCTGGTAAGTAATAGTAGTTTACAAACCCAGGTTTTTATCATACTATGTCCATATTTTTCCCCCTGCACATTCAAGAGAAAATTTTTGTAAGTAGGGAAAATAATCCCTCTGTAGTGGACCAGTGTTCACAGCTCTCTCAATGTTACGAGAACGTCAGGGGTCTCCTCTGCCTGGGAGAAGCAGATCAACACACTGAGTCAGAGGTAATGTGTAGGCCCCAAAGCAGTACTATTTCATAGTTAAGAAGGTGGATGAGGAAATTTCTTCCACCTTACTTATGTTAATATTAAACAAGTTCAGAAAAAAGAAAACTACTCTGTGGTTGGAAGCTGTTTAAGAAATCATTTGTTGACTCTTCAGGACAGACAGGAAATGGAGACCTGCAGAAGTTTGATGACGTGCCCAGCATCAAAGGGGACTGCATAGAAGTGTCTCAGTTTTTGGTCTTGAGGCTTAGTGTTGTCTCAAGGCCTCTTAAAAATTCCTTAAAGTAATAAATTTTACAAAATACTTCTGACTTCTCTCAGTTTTTCTCCTTGAGTACTCTAATCAGGTCAGCTTCTCATGTCTCCTTTAAATAATATTGCACCTTCATTATACAGAGAATTTGAAATGCGATAGTTCTATTTTAATGATATCTATAGTCAATATAATTTGCACCTCCACTCTTACCAGCCTTCACCCAACCCATTTCTGTTTCATAGCAACTTCTGATTTTTTTTTTTTTGCTTTTGTTTTCCAATTGCAGGACATACAAACTCACCAAATATTCAGTAAAATTCTGCTTTCAAAGTTACTTCCTCCTCCATTTCAATATAGTATCAGGTCCAAACTCCCCTTTTTATAGAGCAGTCACCGCTTTTATATTATCCCTGGTGATGGCTGAGTGTATTTCCTAAGAGTTCTAGGATTTAATTTATAAGCTGTCACAATGCATAAACACAGTTATTGAAAATCTCAGCTCCTACAGCATTACCTTGCTTATGTGAAGTTTAAGTTTCATCTATCATTGTATTATTCCAAAATCCTGACAGAATGATCTGGAATTCTTTCAGTTTCCCTCTAACCTTGACTAACAAATAATCCTGTCTTCATAAAAATGCTAAAATATTGTGTATGATTTTCCACCATTTTCTCCAAAGCAAAACTAAAGATATAGCTTCATAAAATTCTCATAAAATACCTAAACATTTATCTAAGTTTGTTAAATTTTTTGCCCTTTCATGATGCTTTAAAATCCATATCAAGGTGCTGCTTCCTTCGCCGCCGCCACCCATCTGCTCCCTCCGCCCACGTGCCCACTCTTTGGCACATATACTGGAGATAAATAGAGAAGTGTCGGCATCTAAATCAAACCCTGTCTTCAGACTTTATCCCTTTTGTCTGTTTCATTTAAAAGAATAACTCTGCTGCTTTAAAAGTAACAAGCCTTGTCTGGCCTCTCATTGCCTGTAACAGCATTCCCATTAAATTGTCAATGAGGGCACCCGAGAATTACAGCTTTGTGATATAATCTCCCAACTGGCAGTCCCCCACTCTCAAAACTGCTCTGGGGGAGTATGGAAGAGCTGGAGTCCCTTAACAGGAATTGGCTTTTCATAAGCTCTGCGTTCCTCTAGGTACTCACCTAGCTAGCTCATCCAAATGCATATGCTTAATCATGTCTACAGAGAACCAACATTCCCGTCTATAAGACACAAGCACAGGAAAGTTTATTTTCCCATGAACCAGCATACTGTGACCATCTAGATTTATTTTAGAAACACAAGGAAAATAAAGCTTCCTATGCCATCAGAATCATTAGCAAGTCACTAGAAAGTTAAGCATACTAATACCATGCTAACTGGGGTTCCAAGTAATTTCCAAAGATGACACAGCTGACTTCCTGCAGGGCTATTTTCTGACTTCTCAAAAATTATAGGTGCTCACTTTGACACTTCATTGCCTCACTCAGCTAAATTAATTGTCTTGAGTGTCCCTTGGCCCCAGGATTGGATGAGAAAAGAGTATGAAAACCACACCGTTTAGACAGGTATAGTGCTGAGATTATTGTGTATAAACATACGAACACCACCCTGCGGATGCCAGTCAGACTGTGGAACAGTGGCATAGAAACAGAACACACGTGTTAGGACAAGGACGGGAACCTGTCAACAGATGTACTGGGGAGGCCCAGTTAGGATAAAAGCAGTCAGTCTAGAGAACAGGAATGTCTCCTTCTCTGTGACAATTCCTTCACCACAGCTAACATTACCCTTTCTAGGATCTTAAAGCATATTTTTCATGAGTATTTTTCTCTTTTTCTCTCTCTGTATTTTCTCAATCCCTCTGCCCTCCCACCCAGCTCCCCAATGCCCTCCTAAACAACTGTCAGCCTGCTGTCTCTGGGTCTGTCTCTATTTTGTTAAAACATATTTTTCAAATCTGTATTATAACACTTAGTGTTGCGTTATGTTTTATATTTACATTACTGTCTTCTCCATTAGACTATGAACCACCCAAAGTCAAGGATATTTTCTTATTCCTGCCATAAACTAGGTGTTCAAAAAACATTTATTAAAAAAATGTGTGTAGAATAATGCCTATAACCAAGACTCATTAATGATTTAAAATAATGACTCAGCTTAAAGTGAGCTGTGACTTTTGTTTTAACTTAAATATGTGTGCCCTTCAATTATACTATTTTCATTATCCCTAACTATAAAAATGTACATTTTTCTTTGCTTCCTTACATTTAGAAATTGTTAATTCTCTTTACAAAATAATGTCACCTTAAAATTTTTTCTTTAAAAAAATATTAACAGAAAACCAGAGAACAGATAAATCCAAAAACACGTATTTTTTTCAATTACTTTGATATTTTGTACCACCTTTTTTAGAATATAAGTGGTACGTGCACACCCCCTAGTGGGGACTCTATTCCTCAATACAAATACTCGAAGAGAACTTCCACAGAAAGCTTTATAAATGAGTAGCTTTCAAGCAGTTCAAAATTTCCACTATATCCCCTACGGGAATGTGGAGCATGAACTGTGTGTGAGGCATGGCTACCATGGTTACTATATATAGTTTTTACGTTTAGAGCTCAGAGACAGTTCTGGTTAGTAGTTCAATAAATTGCCTAAAATTCTGTCTTGGCAAAATCTTGTCACATTGTGTTTCTGTTGCATAAGGCTGATGTCAGCAGTGACCCCTGCAGGAGTCAGTGGTAGTCACGGTTACCAGTTCTGACAGGACTACTTGACAATTCTCAACATTTTTCTCCAAACACAAAAATAAGTCACTTGCAAGTGATGTGCCATTTGAAGGCACCATTTCCAAAAGATTTAGTCAAGTCAAAATTCTCAACAATACAAATAACTTTTATATATGTTCTTGTTTATCAGCTGCAGTAGAAAATACCAGAGAGAATTTAGGTTTTTGCATAATTTACCCTGCAAATTCTAAGCTATATTTGCAATGTACTGAGCAATAGAATGTGTAGTTACTATGTTTGCACATGCTAGCTTCTATTTAGGACCTGTTCTTTCTCTTGCCTTCAATATACACTCCTTGTAAACTTTGCTTCAGTAAAAAGTTTTAGTTGCCTGAGTAATTTTTTTTTCACTTAATATGCAACAAGTTCAAAGCCACGTGCCTGATATGGTTAAATATACCTGTCAACTTGACTGGTCTATGGGGTGGCCAGATATTTGGTCGAACATTCTGGGTGTGTGTATGAGGTTTCTTTTGAATGAGATTAGCATCTGCATCAGTAGAATGAGTAAAACAGGTTAACCTCTGCAGTATAGTTAGTTTCATCCAACCAGTTGAAGGCCTGAGTAAAACAAAAGAGCTGACCTTTCTCCTGCCTGACTGCCTTCAAGCTGGGACAATGGTTTACCTCCAACAATGGATGAAACTAACCTATATATCAAACTGAAATATCAGCTTTCCTGGGTCTGGAGCCCGCCTGTCTTCAGACTGGAACCATACCAGCGGCATTCCTGTGTCTACAGTTTGCCAGCTGCAGATCTTGGAACTTGTCAGCCTCCATAGTCACATGAGCCAATTGCTTTTCAAAAATCAATTTCTCTCTCTCGTATATATAGACAGATATAAATATATAGCTATGTATGTCTGGAGGACCCTAATACACTTACTTTACTTGCATTAAAAAACCAACCCAATTAAAATCTCAGTTCTTCCCATTCGTTAAGTGTATCATCGAGCATCTTTTCTGTATACCAGTCATAGTTATTCCTTTGATTGCTTTCCTAATGACTTTTTGAGTTGTATTCTTTGTCAGAGACATACATTGCATCTTTAAAGAGGTAGGAATACTCTTTATTTTCACAATGCAGATTCTTACAATATATAAACCTTCTCTACCTTTCACTTTCAAACTTTTGATAGAAATATATGTGTGTGTGTGTGTGTGTGTGTATAGCACTTTCATATTAATTGCACTTTCAAAAAACTAACATTAGAAGCAGGGACATACTACCCCAGCTCAGAAGATGGACAGATTCTCACAATATCAGGTCAGTGATGGGAGTTTCAAGGGAAGGCAAGATGAGGGAGGAATTATTGAGAGAGGCTTCCTGGGTTGGTGACGTCCTATGGAATTCTGTTAGAGTTGTAGATTTAGTAATGAACTCCTCTAGAATGTTCTACCAGGGCCTCTGGGGAAAGATGAATGGTAACTTACTACATAAACGTACCAGGCATGTGACAGAGAGGGGCACGCATACGAGTCTGCCTGGATCTGTGCAGCAGCTCCTGTAATTGCTTCATCATTGGGAACAGGAGGGAGAGTGCTGTTGGAGTTGTTGATCTGTCATGCCAGTGCACCATGTGCGCAGTTCAGTGAGTTTTTGACCATGGATTTAGATCATTGAATCTATTTAACTGGGCTTCAATTGTGTCAACATGGGTAAAAAGGCTCATGCTTTCAATGATTAAATCTGCAACTTTTGACAGAGTACCACCTACTTTGTGTCAGATCTGAATACACCCCAGACCTCTGCGTCTTATTGCTCCTCAAGTTCACACATCAAAATTTAATTCAAGCATTCCCTCTTCCAGGAAATCACCCTTTATCCTCCACAAATGTCTTCCACTTCCCCTTCATTCTGGGCAGGAAGACCCTGTCAGATGCTCTTGACACACTTGTGCAAATTATGTTATAATACTGCTTCTTGCCTTCCCCCATCTCAGCTGCCAGAGGACAGGGGCCCAGTGGACTGTCTCTTAGCCCAGACAGGAAAGATGAAGCAAATGAAAACAGGATAAGGGCAAAGACTAACCCAGCATACCCTGACTTTTATGGGCCAATCCAAGAAAGAGGTCCTCAGGGAGACTGAGATGGATTCAAAGGTTGCTTTGGATGCCAAAACCCATCCTCCCTTTCTAAGCTCCCAAAAAAAGAAGCAGTGATACAAGAATGATCCTCCCTGAGCCCAGGACTCCTCTTTAATATAACGAGTAACAATAGTTCTTTCATTGGCTGGTCATGAGGATTAAATCAGGTAATGGATACAAAGTACTTAGAGGATTATACAGTGCTATTATTTTTCAGTCAGTAATGCCAGGCTCTCCTTCAAACCCCAGATGCTTGCTGCCTCAGCTCCCCCGTCCAGAGCAACATCTGCCCCTGTTACCTGTTCCTTATTCTGTCCTATCTTTTCCCTCTTCCCACTTGTCTGTCTGCTTTCCTACTCCTTCCTTTGCTGTCCTGCCCTATTCCTCTTTCCTCTCTCCAGCCCTCCATTCTCTTCTCCCTTTCCTTCCTCTTCTCTCCCTCCTTTCCCACCTTCAACTGTCCTCACTGATTGCTTTGCCCAGGAGGCCATACACAAGGTAAGAACTGAACCAAATTGCCTGAATCCACATGTACTTTTACCATTATCATCTAAGCCTTAGATCTGTCAGATGTAAAATGCATTTGTTCAAAAGAAAACCCCACAAAAAAACCACAAGTACTTAATTCACAGTGGCTTTGGAAATTGAGATATGTAGGTAAGTACTTAGCAAATTGGCTGGCCCTATAAAATGCTTCATGACTGGTTTCTGGTTTCTCACCCTTTCTCTTTCTCTTCACCGTGACCCAGGGTGAAGATGAGAAAATAAGTCTAAAGGGTACAGTTGACAGCAACAGCACCATGACTTTCAAAGAAAAAATACTTCTTTAGTCTAATGCTAGCATCAAATAATTAAATTGTCATCTTACCTTTACCACACATGGATCATATTTCTGACCAATCTAGGTTTTGTGGTCATAGATGAAATGCCTGTATGATCCTACAAAATTAACACTAGGTTTTCTGATGAAAGGTAGAGGATTTGCTTTATAGGACCTTGCTCTATGTGCAGAAGTAAAAATTTCTTCCATTTTTACTTAGGGAATATCAAATATTGGAAAAGCAAAATATTTCTTTACAAAATTTAATCAAGAGGAGAATTACATGCAGATACCTCTTAAAATTCATTTCTGAAACCCCCCCAAAAAATGATGTAAAGGAATACTAATTAAGATGTGGTCCACAGACCAGAGACTATCTACTGTTTGTGATAAGCCAGTACTGAAACTGAAAATGTTTGGAAAATGTTTGGAAATGTTTGGAATGTTTGGAAATTTTATAGTACTTAGGCATTGTCCAGATATCCAAGCCCCCAATCAACAGACTCTTCTTATGTAGTAGCCCAGTACAGAGCTCAGACGTTGATAACGTAGACTTATGAGACCAGAGCCCCCTAGTGGAAGTGCACAGGGATCATGTATTGGTTCGAGAATAGCTGGGATGAGGGAAAACTTGGCCCTTCATCAAACATAATTTGAGAAGCACTGATATAGTTCCACAATTTTATGCTGTTGGGAATTGATTTATCAATTATCAAGAATTCATTTATACTAAGTCTTAAAATGTGGAAACATCAAATATGTGGGATAGAACACCATTGTTGAGCTTAGGAAGAAATGCCTGTCAAAAAGGACTGCTTGTGGTTAACTGGACCCAAATTCATAATCAGTCTAGCAGCTATTGTTTACAGAGGCTTCTCATGCACATTGCATTTTGGGGGAAAAGCCAAATATTGGATTGTCAAGTCTCCCACACTGTTTTCCTGACATTTGAATCAACCCTTATAAAGGAGCTCCTGGTATCACATTTCAACCAAAGAGCTGAAAATTGCCCTGTTCAATGAGAGCTGTGCCGCCAATCCTTATTTGGATCTATAATGACCAATCAGAGCTGCTCTACAACGACCAGAACGTGTGATTCCAACCAATGGGAACGATACTATTTGAACCAATCAAACTGTGTAAATTTTGGTTCCTAATCTGCATAAAAATGGACTAATCAGGGACCTTAGTAGACACTTTCTCTGTAAAAGTGGGTGTCCCCTTTGTCTCAGGGGAGCCCGCTTTCTATTTCCTCTGCAAGCTGAGTTTCCTTAGTTTGCAAACTTTACCTGAGTAAAGTCTGTCCTTTACCACACCTCAGATGGAGACTACTGTTGACATTGGATTGGTGGCAGCAGACTTTTGTTGACACCACCTTGTACATTTCTCTACTGGAAAACTAAATATGTCAATTTTGCACCTCCCTTATCAAATCTGCCTTTTGCCAAACCAGTGTTGGAGCTCACCCCTCATCCTAGGGAGAGCCGGCCAGCTTGTGTTTGAAGATATTAAACGGGATAGAAAGGAACGGTGCCATTTCACAGCCAGTTCTGATGGGACAAAAAAGACCTTTGCTTTTCTCAGGCAGTCTTCTTTTGAGGTTTTCAGGTCAGATTCTCCCTCTTCCAGGTAAGCCCATTTTAAACATGGCATGGATTTTACAGGAAGGAAAGATAAATGGATGGTTTACATCTTTTAAAAAAGCCTTTCAACTGCTAGAGAGTTTCTGGATTATGTCAGACAATCGAAAGAATCACTTTCTACACTAATAGGAGTGATAGTGGGAGATTTGAACCCCTCCAGGGGAAACCAAACATTCTCATTTAGAAGAACACAAACAAGGAGTGAAGTGAGGCCGTTGGTTTAAACACACTAATTTTTGTTGGTACTTCAAGGAAGAGCGAAGTGCCTGCAGACCTTCAGCTAAATAATCGTCTGAAGGGAGGCGGAGACTGCTTAGGTAAACTACAATTCCCAGCATGCCTCAGGGGGCGGGCCCGTGGCCACGCACTCAAGCGACCCGACGGTCCCGTGACTTCAGCATGGCGGTGTTTGCGGATTTGGACCTGCGAGTGGGCTCGGATCTGAAGGCACTGCGCGGACTCGTGGAGAACGCCGCTCACCGTGAGTCGTCCTGGCCTCTGGGCCTGTCCAGCCTCGGCGTCCGCCGGACAGTGGGGCCACGTGCAGCAGGGACCGCACGAGGCCGTGCCTCGTTCGGGTCTCGGGGAAGTCCCTGGAAACTGCTGCCCACCCAGATGTTGCTCGGCTCCCGAACGCGGGAAGTCCGAAGGCACTGGGGAGCTGTTACCCAGTCTAGCTCCTCCTTTCCTGCAGATTGAAGGAAATGAGGGTGTGAGAAGGTGGGTGGGTTGTATAGGGCCCCACAGCTGATAGATGGTAGAAGTCAGGGCTCCCAAGTGTAATCTGCACTAGTTCTTTTAACGTCACCCATGTGTTCCTTTCACGACAGTGTCAGAGCAGAGCAGATGCACCGCACGGGAGTACTGCGGGGCTCGGAGAAGGTGGTGGGACATGGGGCTGCGAGTGTTGGAATAATATTTAGAGGAAAGATAGGTAGGAGAGCATATATTGGTGGGGGATGGGGGGACGGGGAGTGCCGTGCCTGGAATAGTACTCACATTGAATCCAAGGGAAGCGAAAACCCTGAAGAGATAAGAACTTGTTTTAATTATTGGAATTAATCATGACTACTGTTTTCTCTCGTAGATGTGGGGCTAGATGCATTTTTTTTTAAAGAGGTTTCTGCAGGGAGATCCATTCTTCAGTTCCCAGCTCTGTGAGAGCTGCTAATGATACTTTTCAGAGATGGTGCTAGATGAAGCCACTCCTTGGCAAAGTGAATTACTCCATTTCTTCCCGTCCCCTTTATGAAGTGTTTGTAGAGAACTGACTTCCTCTTTCCACTGCAGCCACTAATTAGCATTCTGTCTGAGAATACTTTCCTCAACAGTAGAAAGGAGGAGGTAGGCAAGATGACCTGGGCCATTTAGCGCTATGATTCGATGGTTTCTTAAAAATCAGTTTTTCTGGGTGTAATATGTCTTGTATTACTTTCTCAGTGAAGCTTTTCCTAATGCCATTCCCTGACTGAATGAATCATGATTTTCTTTTGAGAAGGGCCATGTCTTTCTGTTATTCTTTTCTTTATTCTGTGTGCTCAGCACATTCACTAAGCATCCTTGGCACATGGTGGTTACTCAGTTAATGCTCAGGGAGTAAATAAATTGTACACCTTTTAAAAAATACAGGAAAGGTATAATGATTTGTTTAGAAAAATGTCCCAATTTAAAATATGCTTGAAGGCAATATGGTTAAGTGTATATACATTGTTACTTAAAGTGTATAAATACATAAAGTATTTTCATATAATCAAAATTAAATGAAAAGTCATGACATGACAGAAAGTCACTGGAATTTGTAAGTCAGAGGTGAAGGACTGCTGTTTCACGAGTGGAAGAACACAGAAGACAGCCCTGGTTCTTAGGTTGTGATGTGATGTAAGACCCCAATGATGAGCTTCAGAAGTATGCTCTATAAATGAAGTTACACCAGAGACTGATTGGGGAAGTAACCCTAAGATGCCAGATGAGTAGTTTAGGAAAAGTTTGTGGAGAACTTGAATCTAGTTGACGTTTCTCGAGGACAGTAGAGACATTGTTCACTGGTCGAAAGGATATCCCAAGTGGGTATAAAGTGAAGGCCTAGGGCAGACTTGGGAGTATGGTAGAGAACGCGGTGGGGGAGGCTTCAGTGGGGGCTGGTCAGTTTGACTGAGTGAAAGGTGAAGCACAAAGTGCTGTATGGGCAAATTTCTCTTTTATCTTCTGGTTTTTCTGTATTTTCACACTTAGCACCCAGCCTGTCAAGTAATGGATACTCAATAAATACTTGAGTGAGAAAAAAAGAAGGAAATTGGACAAACTGACGACAGGGAAGACCAGTATTCTGGCATTAATGTGCATGATGTTTTGATATCCTGTGATTCCCCCCTACCCGTATTGTGCTTAAATAACTTGAGACAGGAGTCATGATTTAGACGTATTTTTGGTAGTCCACATGCCCGGAACGGTGCTCTGTGTTGGGCCTGATAGAGCAAGTCCCTGGCCTCAGAGGGTTCCCATTCTTGATGGTGGGGAGCTCAAAACGAGAAATGAACAGTGGTGTGAAGGAGTCATTACTCCATTTCTCCTGAGGAAAAGAGCCTCTCAAGGAAGTAGAAAGGGTAAAAAGCAAAAGAAATGAGGATAAAGGTGATGCTGAAAAAGTATAAAGCTGATGGAATGAAAACGAGAAAAGGAACGTGAAAGAGAATGGTAGTTGGAAAGGAGACACACAAAGTTAAGGGTGTTTAGTATCATACTAATATCATTTCACAGAGGTCAAGCAAAGCCTTAAATATGTGCCAGGCACTGTTCTAAAACACCCTGTGTGTATTATCTCATTTAATTCTGAAGGTGTATGATGAGTTCTATTACCACCATTTTGACAGATGAAGAACCGAAAACTTATAGGTGGTGATGCTTAGGTTTGAAAGCAGGCATTCTGACACCAGAGTTCACACCCATACTGCTCTGCAAACTTTCTCCTTGTCGTGACATCTATAATTGGGATGGGCCTATGTGTATTGGAATGGGAAAGAGAGGTTGTAATGTTTAAGAATGCTCAATTTTTCTTTTCAGTTGGTTATTCAGTTGTTGCCATCAATCACATTGTTGAATTTAAAGAAAAGAAACAGGTAAAATATAATTTCTGAAGTTAATAATAACCAATTTCTACAATTGTTTGTTTTTGTTGGTAATACGGAACCTGCAGATAAGCATATTTCCTTGCAATTTGTTAAATGCACTATGTGCACTTTTTTATGAGAGTTGAGTTGATGCATATTTGTATAAAGGATAGTTTTTTGTGAAGTACTAGGGCATGCTGTGAAGATTCTTAAAGTTGATTTGATGTTAATTAAGTCACTTTCAATAGAGTCACTTTTTTTAAAAAGTGCATTGTTAGTGACTGACTGTGATCACAATATTTAAGTTTTTTAATTGTCATGGACTCATTAACTAATTGACTTCCCTAGTAAACATACTAGTAAATATTTATTTCTCTTTAGGCCATACAGATTTGGACCTTACAGATTATTTCAATCTAAAAACTGATTTTTAACCCTCCTATCCATTCATGCTCACAGCTGCTTCCCTGCTTTTCAGCTTTCTTCCTGTACTTTTTTTAAGGAAAAAAAAGCTAATTTAGTGTCTCTGAATACAAGAAATTACCTTCCTTTTAAAGAAAAAAATTATCTTTCCCTCAAACCCCTAGTAAGTTTTCCATTATTCCTTGCCGCATTACCATGTACAATCTAGAGTGATTGTTTATTGTTTGTTGTAGGAAATTGAAAAACCAGTAGCCATTTCAGAACTCTTTACAGCTTTGCCAATTGTACAGGTAGGTGTTTTGTTGTTTGAGAAGCATAATATCTATTCATTCAATGCAGACACACCCAAAGATATGTATGGTCCTCTCCCCAGCTCTGCCCCTTCCTCTGTCTACCTAGTCTTGCCTTTTCATCAAGACTCAGCTCTTCTGTGAAACCTTCTGTTACTGTTGATTCCACACTTCTTTGCTGAACTTCTTTCCTGCAGTGCTACAACCTGTAAATTATGATGTAGTTTAACATACATCTTTTATCTCTACCTATGTTACAAATTCCTTGAGAATGAAGACTAGGTTTTATTGAGCTTTACTACCCCTGTTGCTGGTGTCTTTTAATGAGTACTTCCACAGGTAAAGAGGAGAATCAGTCATTTGTATTTTGTGCTTCTTTTGATGGCATGTTTTTGATTATAGGGAAAATCAAAACCAATAAAAATTTTAACAAGACTGACAATTATTGTATCGGATCCATCTCACTGCAACGTTTTGGTAAGTTAATTACCTTTCTTCTCTCTTTTTGGACTTTTGAATTGTATTGGTTAATGTTGAAAGTGTTGTTCTTCAACTTACCCTATTCTTACACCCCCACCCCCAGTACATGGTACCTGCCCATTCTCCCTGTCCTCAGAATTCACATAACGGAACAGAATCTCTCCTACTCCGGGCACACGTACAAGAATGCCACAAGATAGGAGACCTTTGGCAGCTATTAGTTATTGAATTCACATGATCAGACATAAGGTGGGCGCTGGGGATATTGCTGTGAATAACACAGACACAGTCCTTTTAAATCTGTGAGGAATATCTAAAAAGATGGAGGTAGTAAATAAAGGGGGCTCTGGCGGCCAGTCTGAGGATGCTGACATTCAGGCTTGGGTCAGAAGAATCAGTAAGTGTTATACAGGTGCTGAGTGGGGAGAGATAGTTCCAGTAGACAGAATGGATTATGCAAAGGTCCTGAAGCCAAGGAAAACATGGTGTGTGTTGGGCAATGAAACACCATTAGCAGGGATGAGCCTCCTGAGCTTCCTAACCTGGGACGACATTACGGAGGTGGGCCTGGGTGAGCAGTTGGCAGCCCTGAACACCTTAATCAAGGGAGGTTTTATTATAGAGAATGGATCAGAGGGGTTGAGGAGGGGATTTGAGAGGCCTCCACTTGGGAGGATGGACAGGATTTGAGGGGTGATTGGGTACAGGATGGCAACTCCCTGGTGTGGCCTGAGCGTCCAGGTAGGTAGATGGTGGTACCATTTCCTGAGATGGGACATACAAACAGAAGCAGATTTGAGGTCATGGCATTTGGGACATGATGAGTTAATGTAAAAGTTCCAGTGGAGCCTACCAAATGGCAGTTGGAAAGAAAGGCATGGCCCTGAGAAGAGCAATCCTAATCAAAGACAATGACTTGGAAGTGGTCGCCCCATAGAGAGTAACATGGGACAGGATGAGACTCCCTGGTCCAAGTGTGAGTGAGCAGAGAAGGTCTAGGACAGAGTCCTGAGGAATCCTGGCATTCAGTGGTAGAGGAGGGGAAGCTAGGGTTAGAGGCCGAGGAGGGACTTCTGAGAAGTAGGAGGACAACATGGAACATGAAAGGGAGAAGTGACAAAGGGTCAGAAGCATCAAGGTACCTGAGTAGTCAAGCAGGAGAAAGGCTAAAAAATGCCCATTGGATCCATTGACAGGAAAGCCATTGGTTACTGTAGCAAAACCATTTTTATGGAAGTGATAGGGATGTGAGAAGATGCAGCCAGTGTGCGCTGCTGACTTTGCTTGGAAGGTTGGACTTCGTCGGGGAGCAGAAGGCATAAGGAGGTTGGTGGATGAGACCTGCTGTATGGATTTTGTTTGTGAGATGGGAGAGGCCTGACTGTGTCTGCTGCTGGTGAGAAGGATTTAGTGGGGAAGAGAGAAGGTGAGACCCCCGGGAAGGTGAGCTGCTTTATCTTCAGCTAGAATAGGCTCCTCTGTCGGAGAACGGGAGTTACCGAGGAAAGGCTAGCCTCCTCTATGACAATTGGCATTGCTAGGTTGTTATAACCAGTTTTGGTGTTTTATACCAAAGCCAGTTTTGGTATTGTATTTTTGGTTTTGTAGGTCCAGATAGACATAAACAGAACTGATTTTTTGTCCTGCTTCCCAAGTGGGAGCGGGCAAGCAGAGGGCAGAGAAGCCTGGCTCCTGGCCTCCTTTAAAACCTGGAGCCTGCCCTGCCTGAGTGCAGCTCCCCCCAGCAGGTCTTCTTACCTGCTTGAACAGCACCTGCTGCTTCTCTTAAACCCTCCTTTCCTTCTCTACTTTGTGTGATGCCTCTTCTTTTACAAAAAAGAGGTTCTAAACATTTAGAAAGTGCCAACAAGCAAAGAAGAAATATCACGTAGTCCATCATTCAGAGATTGTACATTTGAAGATATGTTTTTCCAGTGTTTTCACGTCCATCCACATACAGCATAAGTTTGAAATCTTTTTTAAACAGTAATTCTTTATCTTCAACTGATATATTTCTCTTTCTCTGTCCTTGGATGCCTGGGTATTTTCCTGTACATCCAGCAGTTTAATTTCTATTTAACAGTATTCTCATTGTGAGCTAATTGCCTCACACTTGGTCAAGGGTGTTTCTTGTCTCACAACAAAATGGGGGACTCAGTGAAGGGCAGACATACGCCTTAAATGAAGTTGTGTCACTGTAGTCCTGCACACAGCGGTACTCCGTCAGCAGGTGGCAAGCTCCTCCACCAGCCTGTAAAAGCAAGGGCCGTCTAATTTGATCTTTGTATCTCAAACACGATGTTTGATGTATTGGGTTGGCCAAAGATGTATTGAGTTGGCCAAAAAGTTGGTGTAGATTTTTCCGTACGATGGCTCTTGTAGTGCTTAATTGTCTTTAACTTCATTTGAAACAGTTCTGTTAGATTGTATGGTGACAGCTGTCATATCAGTGTGCACTTTTTTAAAAAAGTTGTGCAGCCATTTAAATGTTGAAGATGGAAGAAGATATGCAACATTTTCAGCATATTATGCGTCATTATTTCAAGAAAGGTAAAAACACAACTGAAACACAAAAGATTTGTTCTGTATGTGGAGAAAGTGCTGTTACTGTTTGGACATGTTAGAAGTGCTTTGTGAAGTTTCTTGGTACTGTTGATACTTTGGCCAAATAATTCTTTGCTGTGGGGCTGTCTTGTGTATTAGAAGATGCTTATGAGCACCCCTGGCCTCCACCTACTTAGAAGCCAAAAGTGGGAGATAGGCGACACACTCAAAATATCCAAATCAATAAAAGTTATTTGAGAAAATGAAAAATGTGTCTTTTATTTACAGGAAACACTGAACAGGCTTTTTGGCCAACCCAATACATACAGTTAAAGCTTAACTAGGAAGGAGGGTAGAAGATTGGTGGGGTGGATGTTGGTATCTTAGAAGGTCTCTACCAACATACAAAGCAAAGCAAAAATGTCAGTGGCATATTAGGTGTGCAGCCAGACCAAGAGGCAGAGTTCCCTGTGTATTGTTTTTTTACTGTATAATAACACTCATTTTATATTATTAGAGAGCAACTTCTTCGCGGGTCCGGCTGTATGATATTGTTGCAGTTTTTCCAAAGACAGAAAAACTTTTTCATGTAAGTAACAGATTAAGTAAAAGAAAATAGTGTTTATTATTTTATAAAAGAAGTCTGGTTATTATGCCTTTGTAGGTGATCTGTTTTACCCTACGTGGAAACATCTTGGATTTTTCATACACGATTCTGGAACTTCACAGGGGTGTATTTAGTTGGCATGTGTTGCTTTGTTTTGTTTTGTTTCATCCTGCTAGGCATTTGATGGACTCACATTTGGACAGCCCATCAGATTTCCTTCTGTTTCTTTGTCTCTGCTTCATTCATTCTTTCATTCATCCATTATTCATTCGTTGGAAGCTTCTGTTAGTAAATGTTGGTCTTTCTCTTTGTAGTTCTAAGATCACTTCTATTTCTGCTGCATGCTGCTGGGTTGGGGAAGAAAGGTGTAAGGTTCTGCGTGGCATAAAAGCCACCTCTGACCTTTCTCTTTTGCGTGCTCTGCAGCACGGCCCATGTGCTAGCTGGATCACGTCAGCCATCGGTCTTCCAGAAAATCTTCAAAGCCAACCATCTGCTGATACCACCCCCCTTCCTGAACTGAGAGCTTTTATGAATTTATTTCCTTTTGCACTTTTAAAATTGCCATTTCTGTGATTTTTTTCAGGAGGGAGAGTTGTATAATAGGTATGCTCAGTTTTATCAACCTGAGACAGAACATACAGTATATTTTAAATGATTACAGAAAAGGAAAAAAATTGGTGGTAATACAATTTTTCAGCAATATGTTTTACGTAAAATGAGATACAGATACTTTTAGAAAGTTCTAAATATTGTCTTTATGTTCAACAAAGTATCTACCTGCAAAAATTATATCCAGCAGAGGGATATTGTGGGGGAAAAAGGACTGGTCTTTGAATGTTTAAATTTAACGGCACAGTTCACTTTTAAACAAAATCTATTCTAAAATTATAGGAAGAGACTTGCCTAAGTGTATCCAGTAGGTGGCGCTGCGGACAAAGGAGACCCATGTTTGGTAAATCTAGTTTTGAAGGCAACCAATGAATGCCTAAGTGGAACAACAAATTGGTGTTTCTCCCTACCCCACCCCCCCTTCTTTCCCCTTATTACATTATTGCAGGGAAACAGCACAACTTGTCCATGAATAACTTTCTTTCTGGTGATTCCTTGCATAAAATGTTCAATTATAATAATTTTCCACTTTGTTTCAGAAAAGGGGGTCAGTAGAAGGGAGTGGTTCTTAGTCATCAGAGACCCCTGTGGAAGTTTTTGAAATCAGGGGTGTTCAGCCCCCACCACAAGAGATTCTGATTCAGGAGGTTTGGAACCGAGTCTGGTTAGTTTTCTGTTTCAAATTCCACAGGAGATTTTGTTCATTGATGGCACCGTAGTGTACAGTAGGAAGACTGGGTAGTTTCCAGATTTGTTAAATACAGACGTAGCTTTGTTATCAACTAGTGACTCAGTTTTGTTATTCACTGAAAGTTGGTAACATACCCAGTGTTTGTTGTACTACTTTCTTTTCAAAATTGATTTAGAAGATTTAACTTACATTTTCATACTATTTACTGGTGATTAGAGGAGCAAACAGAACCTTTAAAACATGACATTATGGCCCTGGCTGGTGTAGCTCAGTGGATTGAGCACGGGCTGCGAACCAAAGGGTCGCCAGTTCAATTCCCAGCCAGGGCACCTGCCTGGGTTGCGGGCCAGGTCCCCAGTATGGGGTGCAGGAGAGGCAACCGCACATTGATATTTCTCTCCTTAAAAAAAAAAAAAAAAGGTGACATTATGGCTGGAAGACACACATTTATATCATCTTCCAAGGACTTTGACGTGTTTTTTACCTTTTAATACAACAACCCTGAGGGATCCTTGGGACGCATACTTGTTACTCTCCCCATTTTGTAGGAGAGAAAACTGGAACTCAGGCTAAGTGATCTGCTCTGAATTTCAGGTGGTATGTCGTGGAGCTAGGACTCTTCGTTTTAGAGCACATTGTGATTCCATACAGTGATTGCCTCTTTGTTTTCCTCAGACTATTAAAAAATGAATTTAAAAGCTTGAACATATGCTTGATGATGTTGAGTGAAACAAGTATTCTGGAAGAGGGAAGAAAGCTATAATTCATGTAGTATTTGTTTAAAATGGATTATACAGATAATCTCAAAAAGTTACATAAAACAGTTTTTAAAATTGGAACAACTTCCTCTTATCTGTCCAAATCTTACCTATTCTCTAAGACACAGTTGAAGTTCTCACTGACTCTGTTGTCTATAGAAAATCAATTTAAATAAAGGCTTTTAAAGTATATCATGGCCTAGATTCAGGTCAAATGCAAGCAGTTTTTTGTTTAAGAGGTTGTATTCTATAATTGATTCCATTTGTTTGGTTTGAAAGTTGATTAATTTAGCAGGTATCCCTGTAGGTACAATATTCTAAAACCAAGTTAGGTCTCTAAGATGAGTCATAAAAGCATACACACACATATGTTATCAATTAGTGGGATAAAATCTAACCACCTTAAATAGCATTGTTTCCATGGGAAATAACATACTCTTTTTTTCACTAGGAGTATCTGGAAGATGTCTCATAGATAAACCCTTCCTCTGCATAGCTACCCCAGGGAATAAGGCAAAGATGAAAGACTATGAGGGGAGTCCATTGGTCAGAACTTCTTGGGATGGTGGAGCGGGGGAGTGGGATGTGGCAGAGAGTTACAGAGAAGCTCCAGGAGCTTCTGAATTAGTTATTCCATTTAAGGTTTAAAATTGGTTGGAGCATTGTTCCTCTATGCCAAGGTTGCAGGTTCAGCCTCCCGTCAGGGTGCATAGAAAAAGCGACCAATGAGTACATAAGCCAAACAACAAATCAATGATTCTTTCTCTCCACCCTCCCCACCCCCACCCTGCCTCCACTCTCTCTCTAAAAATCAGTGAATAAAATTTGTAAAAAATAAAGTGACAGGACAGGGTGAGGTGAATTCAGGTTATTTAGTCCAGTGGTCTGCAAATGACTTACATTGTGCACCCTGTCAATTGAAGAAATATATTGAAGCCAAAACCCCAATATATGTATGTTTATTTTCTTATAAATTATTTACATATTTTATTATAATAGTGTGCTTTAAGTATACAAGTACACCAAATAAGTTGTAAGAGAAAGAATTTAAAAAAATTAATGGAAATAAAAGTTCTGTTTGCTTCCCGATTCCAAAATCCATGCCGACCACCTTTGAAAGAACAGAGTTGTAGAGTGTGCCACCAATACTGGAGGCTCTCGAGGAAAGCGCATGTTTTCCAGGACAGTGCTTTTGACTCCCCCAGCTTCAGAATTGCTGGGGCTGTTTGTTAAAATGCAGATGATCAGTCCCCGCTTTTGCACTTATTACTGGGAGTGAGGCCTGGTAGTCCCCATTTTTAATAAAATTTTTAGGGGAGTCTCTTCCCACTCACGTTAGGTTGAGAGGAGCTGTTTATGGGCGTCTCTCTCTGCCCGGGGTGAGTCTAATGCTCCCTTGCATGGTCTTTATCACAGTATACCAACATGCGTTAATCTGACATCCATGAAGGGAATTGGGGGGAGACTGTGAGCCCCTATCTTGCTCTTCCCCTTGTTTTATAAAATCAGAATAAATGTATGAGCATTATGTGTGCATTTTTGAGAATTCGCTTTTCTTAAATAATCATAGGGAACCTTGGCCAAAAAAAAAAGTTAGAAACAATGGATATGAATTCATATACAACCTGCCAAAACCACAATAAGATTCTTAACCATAAATATATTTGGGCATATTTAATCTTTTTTAATGATTTAGAAAGTATTTTATTATGCTGTGAACAATACCCTTATTTCATAGTTCTCTAAGTGTAAATCAGGTGAACATTTGGATTATTAGAAAGCTAAATAAAAGAATTCAGGCTGAGACATTGTAAGTTGGAGGTGTTAGAGGGAGCCAAGTGGACCTGCCTTTGTTTCTGAGTTTACTACAGTGCATGTACTTAAACCAACACAAGGGATGTTTTTTAATTAGCTGTTATATAGAGCAGGGGTAAAAAGGACCAATACTTTAGTAAAAAGTAGCCTAATTTTAGTTTTCATCTGGGGAAGAATGTTTCACAGGCTTTAAAAAAAAATGAATCAGCTTTTTCAATGAAAAGTGGTTTCTGTTTATGATAATAACTTCAAACAGTATATATAGGTAAGCATTGAAAAGTACACTTTCCTTCCTCCTGAAACTCCCTCTCCCTTTTCTCCAAAGGCAACCATGACTGACAGATCTGTGTATCTTTTCAGAAATATTTTTTACCTAGTCATTTCTTCCTTCATTCTCACCCCCCACCCACCCTCCTTCCTTCTTATGTAACAGCGTGCTTTGTCACCTAAGGGTTTATCTTGCAGATGGCTCCCTGATGTCAGTTAGAGATAATTCCTCATTCCCTTTTAGGAGCCAGCATATTCCACTCTGTGAAGGGACTATAATTTAAGCAAAATTGGCATGTCTAATTGCATCTAGTCTTTTGTGATTGGGGTTTGCAGTGATTCATTGTACTAATATCCTTGAGCATTTATAGAGTATGTAGCTACAGAACATATTTCTAGAGCCTAAGGATACATATCTGTAGGTGAAGTTGATGGTGTGTGCACTTAAAATTTTGATGCCTCTTGATAAAGTACTTTTTAAGACTGTACTGATTTAAGGATCCCCTGAGTGCCTGTGTGTTCATTCTTATGTCAGCAGTATATTCCTGAACTTTTTGATCTTTGCCATTCTGGTAGTTACAAAATGGTGAACAGAAGCTGAACTTGTATTATCTACTATTCAGAGCTTTTCTTCATCCATTCTTATTAAATTTTCAATGACTTTTATGAGTTGGACAGCTATAGCACTTGGGATGGGGCAGATTCTTTATAAGTCAACTGTTTTTGCCAAAACAGTATTACTTCCCAGGCTTACCAGGTTACTAGGACTCCTTAAAGCCAGGGAACCTGGGGTGGAGTAGGAGTGACCACCAAAGTGGGGATTCTGAAGAAATCCCGTTATTACCCACTCTTTACTTCTCTGCCTTGCTCCATCCTTTGCTTTAATCTGTGCCACTGATGTTGGTTTGTCAGCACAGCCACTGGCAGTTTGAATTTGTTCACCAATTCTGTATGTCCCAGCATTGCCAGTGTGTCTTAGCTTTAATACAGTACAAAACAGCCAATTCTTTTTATTGCTGTAAATCAAATAATGGCAAAATCCAAGCCAGATATGCATCTTCTAGCAGTGTCTTTTGGCCTGTACTCTCAGGCTAGTAACCTTCCCCCAAATTTATTTTCCTTCCCTGGTTTTCCTTGTATCCTGATTCCCTTATCTGTTTATTTTATCTTGCATGCAGTTTTGTAAGCAGTTTCAAATCTCTTTTGGATGTAAATGCAGAATATTAATCAACAAGTAAGAGCAAAACTTAGAGCAAAGGAAAGGGAAATGAAAAGCTGAAAAATGCATTCGGTGTCATCTGATTTTTAACAGCTCTGCTTTGACCATTTACGTGGATTGTTTTTGTTAGTGTTTGAACAGAAGCGTGTTGGTCAGGTCATGTTAGTGTTTCTCCAGCCACTCCAAAGGCCTGGGAGGAACCACAGGCCTGGGACAGCTCAGCACAGAAATGAATGGTTTGTGCGGAAAGTGGGGCATTTGGCTTATCTTTTTCTTGGATTTCAGAGTCAGTTTCCCCTTTCTAGAACAGTCTAGCCTTCCACACACCAAGCTGCCTGTCTTAGCAATCCATCCTTATGTAACAGACTGTGAGTAAGAGAATCTCTGGGCCCTGGCTGTTAAGAATGTCTGTGGACATATAACACTGTGTCAGCTAGGTTGTGGTTAAACCACTCAAACCAAACCTGAAGGAATGACTAACCATTGACTTCATATTTCAACAGGTGTATTTCAGCACAGAATCATCATTAACACCTTTGGAGTGAACAACATCTATTTATATTTCTTTATATCAGGATTGACATTAGTTCCCATTGTTGACATGTGCCAATTTTCCTTTTGGCTGCCCCCCTCGCCCCACATTTTCTTCAATGTCTGAACTTATTTATTCGTTACTCTTAGAAAATCTCATTTTTGACCGGACTCAGACTTAGAGGTAGAAGCTGTCAGTGAGGAGAGCTATATCTCTTAGCAGTGTGTTCCTGGCGATTTTCCTTGGCCTCCTTCATTCTCTTAGCCTAAAGCTTAGCATATTTTGCAGCCTCTTCCTTATTCTTCTTAGTACGTTATTTCTTCCAAGAACTACACCAAGGTTTGTATTCAGGATGTGTGGTGTAACAAGACACTGGATCTTGAGTGCTTTGGTCCAAGTTTTACCTTCTTTATTTGGGGGCTTTCTCACAGCATACTAGTGGACATCATCATCTTTTGAGAGATTGAAAAGTTTGTGGATTCCGCCAGCTGTTTTGGGCCCCGGGTGACAAGGCACAGTAGTGTCAGTGAGGCCAGGAATGTCTTTCTCCCCTTTTCTTACGATGACAAAGTTGGGAATACTAAGCTGGCATTCACACTGCAACCCTGAACAGAGTTGCACTTTTTAGTCTGTAGCAGGAACGTCCCTTACTCAGGAGCAGGTGGACACAGCCATGGGTCAGGACACCTGCTTCATGGGGAAGCCTTTTTTGTCGTTTCCTCCACTGACTCGAACCACATAGCCCTCCCATTTTTCACCCAGAGCATCAGCAGCAGCTTCTGTGGCCGTACGCTTCTCATGAAAGGTGGAAATTTGCATTCATTGTCCACTTCAATGCGCTTCTGGCAGCCGGTGTTTGGGAAAGTGATGTTCAGCTGCATCCGGAAGCAGCCAGCCACCTCTGAGGTGCCATGAAAAAGAGCTTACTTTTTTTTTCCTTTTGACAGGTTGCTTGTACACATTTAGATGTGGATTTAGTCTGTATAACTGTAACAGAAAAACTACCATTTTACTTCAGAAGACCGCCTATTAATGTGGTAAGTGTTATTCTGTTACTCTTCCCTTTCTATACTTGAATCTGTAGAAACTCAGATTAACAAATTGGACAAGGTGCGGACGAAACCAGTGTTCTTAGACCAAAACAAAACAAACAAACAAACAAAAACAAAGGTTAGGTAATAAGCATTTTTAAAAAGAGGATTTTATTTTGGTAAACTGACTAAAAGGGGAAGGAGAGCTCAAAATTTTAAAAAGTTCAGTAAATTATAGAGATGTTTTTGAAAAACCTTACAAATCAAAATTTATGAAGGATATTTCTTGGAAGGAAAGCTAACAGTGTTGGACCCTTATAGGCTGAACATTGAACATTAAGGGAATAGAGCAGTTAAAAAGGAAGGGGAAGGGAAAAAATGTGTCTTGAGGCACCAGTCAGCTGGAGTAGGGGGTGGACAGAGGGAGCGGGGCATGGGAAGCAGAGCAGGCGTGGTCCATGCAAAGCAAAAATCTGCACTGAAGCATGCTGCTTTGTGCAGAAGCCCAGGCTACTTTTATGGCAGTCTGAGAGGGAAGTCATGCATTCAGGGGACTTTTTGTTTCTCCTTCTGCTGTAGTGTTTTCTCATTACCTATCTACCTACCGTCTCTTGTTTTGTCTACCCTTCTTCCCTCATCTGTCATGCCTTCTTGTAAGCCTTATTCCATCATAAAGGTGATATTTTACTTCGCCAGCATTAAGGTCAGCACAGCTGACAACTGTTTGCATTAGCAGCCAGATCCTTGGAAGGGGTAGGATGCTGTTTCAGAAGACTGGTTTCCGGAGCTCGGTCTCCCATTCTCAGAAACTATTACAGAAGGAAACAGAGTCTAATAAACAGTCCAGATTATATACCTGATCCTGTTGGAACTGGAAAATTAAAAATGCATATGTTTTTTCAAGATACAGCACTCCCCTCCTCTTTTGTCTCTGTAGAATCCAGCCTCCTCAAGTCGTTTTCCTGTCTCTGCCGCTAAGGAATGGGCTCGTCGCCAAGAATAGGGGGAGACAATGAGGAGAAAATTGATCTATATGGTGTGGAAAAATTGAATTCAGTGTGGAAAAATTTTAGTTGGCTTATGTTCTACCTCTAAAAATATGCTACCAAGACTGTACTTGAAAAGTCTCCAAAATATTAAAGTCATATATTTAAAGCGAATACTATAAAATAGCTCTTTTCTGATAAATAAGCAACATATAACAATATTGCTTAAGCTCAAATCATCGTTTCCCCACATTCTTGCCAGAATTTATAAATAAATAAGTAAACACTAAGGAGAAAAGAAATCTGAGTCGTCACGTTTTAGAATTGGGGATCTGTGTTGTCTAACAGCCCACCATCAGATGTAGTGAGACGAAGACTAGCAAGGAGAAGCCACCGAGCTCTTCAGTCGCAGGGTTGGGACGGTGCCGATGATGCCCTGTCACCTGAGCTCTGTGTTGTGCCCAGCTACCCAGGATAAAAGGCATAAACTTAACACAGTACCCAAGGTCGTGACAGTCTTGTTGGCCTCACACAGTTTCTCTGCAGAAGTAGCAATCTCTGCTGCCAGAAGTTTGCCAAGGCCTTACCAGCCCCAAACTGTCAATCCCGCTTCTAAGTGGACCCCCTGGAGTTAGCCAGTGCAGCAGCTCTGTAAATTGCTGTCAAACTGAAAACTTTTTTACCTTTCTCTTCAGTTTAATGAAGAAGGAAGGGTATTTTCTAGATGGCTTTGCCTGAACCAGCCCACGTGCAATACTGCGTCCTAGGTTAGGAAGATGTAGTAGCCTGTGACACTAAGGCCGCATCTGTAGAATGGACAGCAGCAAACATAACTCCTGTGTCCCACAGCAATGGTAAGCTTCCCGGTAGCTGTTTTGATGAAGGTTTTCAGTTGCTTTCTTATGAACGTGCCCTACTGTTCAACCCAGATTGTGAGCTACTAGAGAGCACCAGCTATGTCATGGTCCTCTTATAATTACCCCACTACCTTGCTTATATTGGGTCCTCCCTAAAACATCTCCGTTGCATGAGTATATGTGGAGCTTCACATCCGTGAACAGCTTGGGGAACCTGGCCAAACCCTCTGGTCCTGAGTCTCTGGCAGGTCGTCAGTGCTGGGCCGGCGAGGGAGGCAGGGCACTGATGTGCATGAGGAGACAGCGGCACTTAGACATCCCACCGCCCGGCTCCATCTGTGAGCTCAGGAAGGCTGCTGCTGTTCGCTGATATTTTTGGCTTCATTTCCACATTTTTCAGTTTAAGAATTCTGAAAAGTAAAAATTTGACAAGTGAGAGGGATACGAAGTGTTTAACACAGTGTCCTCTTTTTTAAAAATCTGGTGTGAACATTTTACATATGTTGTTTAATAAAAACTAGATGATGGAGTGGAGGGAAAGGCTGCACAAGATTATTTTTAGTCGTCATCTAATGTAGAAGTAGGCTGCCATGTGAGTTAGTCAGAAAGAAGAGTCCTTACTAATATATTCACCTAGTTCTCCTTTAAGAAAGAGGGAGCTGGAAACATACAATAAAAGGTATCCAGCTGCTTGTTCAGGGTAAATAAATAGTTTACCCTGTATAGCTAAGGATGTATTTGTCATCTAATCTGTTTACGAGCTATAGTCTACATTAATGCATGAGCATATATGCACCAGGAAAGCACAGAACACAGAGCGAATGTAGTTAACAATTCAGTCTTATTCCTTGCCTGTTCCTTTGACCTTAAGGATAAACTTATCTTTGGCCAAGAAAAGTTGATAGGTTGGCTTTATAAGGATCCCTTTATTGGACACGAGACAACAGCACAGATCTTAATCGGGCTAGCATTTGTGCTGTCTTCTTCTGTAGTGTTGAAAAGCAGGACAGTTAAGATAAGGAATTCATTAGTGTTTTACCTAGAGGTTAGAAGCTGTGTGAGAATTGTCAGCTTAGAAGGTTGGGATGATGAAGGAGGGCTAGATCATGCTAAAGCATTCCATTTGTGTAATTTAGAGCTCTTGTCCCTTTTTTAATCTTCACGTGCTCAGAGCACCCTAATTCCAATGATGTGACTCCTTCTGAAGCCTCCTCCAAATGTCTTTTGGAGTCTAGAGTACAGGAATCACAACTTTATCATGTGATAGTTAGGTTTCTAAAAAATTGAATAACTCCTCTTCTTGGATAATCGAATGACTTCTACTCATTTATAGCACATACAGATTAAGTCCTTTGACACCCGCAGCAGCCCAGCAGTTCAGGACAGGGTGGGTGTGGACGGTCTCCTCTGAGCAGGGCGCGGGGCTGGAGAGTTTGGGAGCACAAAGACACTCGCCTGTCGGCGGCTGACTTGGGACTCGTGCTCAAGCTCTGGTTCTCGCCTGCTGTTGCTCCCCGCCACAGGGAAATGCTGTTTAAGATTACTTTACAACAGAGCTCTTTATTAAGCACACAGTAATTTCATATTTTAAAATACAATCTTTATGAATTCAGAGAATTTTTTTAAGAAGTACATGCCTTGTCCTTTGATTTTTTTCAATGTTACTCACTCAATAGTGACTTCAAGTATGTTAAGTTACTTTCACTGATTGTATGTTTTCTCTCTTTTTAATGGTTTTCCCCCAGCTCATGGTCTAGTTCCCCACTGAGTAAAGTCCAGTAAATAGTGTCTGAAGCAGAGAGGTTGTTCCAGGAATTTTGCCATATGTACTTGATCGGGTGTGCATGCTCTGCAAACTTTATTTTGTATCACACATGTTGTGAACTGAAATGTGTTAAGTATTGATCAAGAACTTGGACAAATGCCAGCAAGCTTGCCGGCATTAAACATTTGTGAAGGAAGGAAGGGAGAGAGGAAATCGCCAGAAACAAAGTTAAAAGATTAATGACAGACTGGCGGAAATGTTTTTACTTATGCCACAGACAAAAGGGCTAATCTTCCTAATAGATAAAGAGCTCCTAAAAATTAAGAAGTTAAATGTTTTTTAAAAGATGAAAAATTAAAAAATAGGTTAGGTATATGAAAAAGACATTTCACAGGAAATACAAATGGTCCTTAAACACAAAAAGATGCTTAAAATTCATTATAATAGAAGAAATTCACATTAAAATCACCTGCCTGAGTGGTGTGAACCCAGACACACTGGTAAGTCTGTGGAAATCAGGCTTTCTCATGCACTGGGAGTAAGTGTGAATCGGAGCAGTCTTCGTGGAGGAGTACATAATTTGGTAACAGCTGTCGAAGTTACAGATGCTTTACCCTCTGGCCTAGGGTATTAATGATAAAGCATCACAAACTGAGTGGCTTCATTAAATAGAAATTTATCATCTCACAGTTCTGGAAGCCAGAAGTCTGAAATCAGGATGTTAGCAGGGTAAATTGAATGAATTGGCCTGGCTTCTACCACTGTGGTTGCACGCCACAGGTTCACAAAAAGATAGCATGTTTTGCCCGACTGGTGTAGCTCAGTGGGTTGGGCATTGATTCCCTCCCAGGGCACACGCCTGGGTTGAGGGCCAGGCCCCCAGTTGGGATGGGGGGATGTGGGAGGCAACTGATCAGTTTTTCTTACACATCACACATCAATGTTTCCCTGTCTTTCTCCTTCCCTTCCCCTCTCTCTAAAGTAAATAACGTTTTTTTAAAAAGTAAAATACCAAATCCTAAAAAAAAAAAAAGATACCGTATTTCAATTTCTGTGTGTAGACAACAGCGTGGAAGTGAAGACTGACATGTTTTAATCATATTGACATATGGTAAAGTTTTCCATGCTTTGATTTTTAATAAACCTTGGGAACCAGAAAATAATTTTTTAAAAAGATGTCAGCAGGGTCCTTCTCTGTCTCTGAAACCTGCAGAGGAATTCTCTGCCTCGTTTTTGTTGGTTTGCTGGCAATCTTTTCGTGGTCTGTGGTTTGCAGCTGCCTAATTCTGATCTCTGCCTTTGTTTTCACAATGTGGTCTCCCTCCCTCCGTGTCTTCACATCACCTTCATCTTACAAGAACATCAGTCATACTGGACAAGGTGTCTAACTTAGTCCCTGTAATCTCATCTTAACTAATTATATCTACTGAGACCCTATTTCCAGATAAAGTCACATACGGAGGTGCTGAGGGCCAGCACTTCAGAATACCTTTTATGGGGAGACACAATTCAATGCGCAATGCCCGGAAATCCCACTTTAGTGTTTATTCTACCAATATGTGGTAACAACCCAAGTCTGTCGGCTGAGGCTTGGTTAAACGTGTGCTGTGCCTCTCCAGGGGAACGCTGTGTGAGTGCAGAACTGCGGAAGTTAGGATCTGACATGGAAAACCCTCAGGCCAGAGCAGGAGTGTAGCAGGCTACCTTTTGGGTAAAAAAAAGAAAAGAGAGAAAATATATATTCATACTTGTTTACATTTGAAGAAACTGGAAGAAGACCCAAGAAATTAACAAAAGTGATTATGGGAAGTGCCCTTAGGAGCAGAGATATGAATAAGACTTTTAATTGCTTTCTTATGTCACTTGATTTGTGAATCATGTAACAAATTACCTATCTAAAGAATGATACAGCAAGGGTGTCATCCCTTAGATTCAATAAAGAACTAATTTTTATGAAATTAACGGGGAATTCATGCATCACCCCAGTAATCAACTCCCTATTTTCTTTCTCTTTTCATCCTGTTGAGCTTCAGTTAGTTCTTGGAATTTTACCACCAATATCCCTTGATTCAAGTGTCACACACCTGCCCCTGGTTTGTAGCATCGTTATGACTGTTATTTTTCATTAGTAAAGAAATCTCCCTATTTCACAACCTTTGGTCAGAGAAGTGAACAGAAGCCAATCAGGCAGGCAGGCACTGTCATTCTCTCTGAAAAGGCTGCTAGGAACAATCATTTGATGAGTTAAGGCAATTTTCATTAAAATGGTCTTAGAAGCAAGAGCCCAGGTAATGAGTCTGTATTTTATCTATCTAAAAATGTAGAATAAGATGTTATGAAAGGAATGTTCACAGCCTTCGGTGGTGCATTATCTTGCATTTCTCTCTCTCCGTTTTGTTAGCAGTTTTAAAGCAAACTTGATGAATGTACTGTGCTCAAAACCAGAACTTTTTTCCTTAAAAAATAATTAAGCTGATAATTAATTTCCTTTCTCTCTCCCCTTCCCCCCTCCAAAAAAAAGGGATTTTATTGTATCTGGTCTCACGGGGGGGGGGGGGGGGTGTGCGCTAAACCTTTAGATCAATCAAGAACACTTAGGGACCAGCCATCCAGTTTGGTGTGTCACCAACACTTTTGTTTGCCCTCGTCTCCAGCCCTGGGCTTTAGTTCAGCAACTAGAAGGATGAGGAAAAGAAAGGTGGCAGCTTCTTTGGCTAATTAGTACTTTTGGTTAGAAAAATAGCTAGGGAGATAATTGAGAATATGGCTAAAGGAGGCACTTTGGTTTGTTAGTGAATTTCAGTTTGCCAGGTTCACCCTGATTTATTTTATGATGGATAATCCATAGTGAACAGCATTATCGCATGACCCTTTTTCCATAAGCTACGACCTGTTTACTTAGAATATAAATAAATATATTGAGCACTGTATAAATGAGTTGTGTGTTACCAAGAAGTAGTATACAGCTCTGAGGAAGTGTAAAGCTAGGAAGAATGAAGTGTACATTTAACTCTGGGACAAAGAATATTAAAACCTGTATCATTCCCAGAAATAATCAACACAAGCTAAAGAATTAGAGTTGGGGGAAAGCTCTCAGAAGAGGAGAGGGGAAGGTTATAGTGTAGAAAATAGCATGTAAATTCTAACTAAATTAGTATCAGATACGTAGGAAAATCCAAAATAACATCTGAGAGCCTCAAGATAGCAGGAAAAATTAAGGAAAGGGAAGGTTGTGGCATGGAAGAAAGAAAATCTGTGTTCAGGAAGAGTAAGTAGAAGGAGACTGCCAGCTACACCTGCACTGCATCAAGGTGGGCTGCCAGTTCTGGAAGAAGACAGGATTTCCCACTCCCTGTACACACTCAGGGGCAGACCTCCCAGGCTTACAGCTAGACCAGTGCCAGCTCGTCCTCCAGGTAATAGAAACTCATTTGCCAGGCAGACTTGGACCATACCACCTGGTCTGTGCCTGATTCCTTCCTTGGTTCATTCAAAAGATCACTGTAACCGAGTGACTGCTACGGCGAGTCTGATTATCACCTTCATGTTGAAGTCCTTCCCATTGCTTTTAGAATAATCCTGTCACCAGTTCTGAAGACCTACACAGTTGACCCTTTCCATCTCTAGTCTCACTTCCACCACAAGCCACCCCCCTATTCTCTCTTTAGACTCCACTTTCACCACAAGGCTCCCCGTATCCTCTCTTCCCCGGCCTATGACCTCTTCATGTTACCAGACTCTCTCCAGCCCTAGAGCCTTTCCTCGTATTCCTCCCTCCATGTGCAAATGCCCCTCCCTTTACTATTTAACTACTTAATTCCTTTCTCACCCATGCCCAAACTTCTCCCTGATGGCACTTATCACAGTTGAAGTTTTGTATTTTGTGTGTCTTAGAAGAAAGGAACCATGTCAGCTTTTTCTCAACATCCCCATGTGTCGTTGGCTTGAAACCCGTGTGTTGTAAATGGATGAAGGGGAAAGCTGAAGAGGGCAGTGGTGTATTTCAGTCTTATTTTCACCACTTCTAGGATATTTTCTTACCTATGGATGCCTACCTATTCGCAATGCCATAAATAAGAAAGACGTTTTTTTTTCTTATGTAGAAGGCCAAGCACATGGTGAGTTAGGCAAAATTGTCAGGGACCTGCTTTCTTCTCTCTTTTTTGCTGGGTATCCATGAGCCCAGTTTACAATCAGGAGCTCCGTTAGTAAAGAAAAAGGGGGAGAACAGTTCCAGAGGCAATTAGCAATCTCTGCCATAATGCCTTACAAAGGTATCGTAAGGGTTAAATACATACAGAAGACTCTTAGCACAGCACCTGCCAAGTAACACTCAACCATGGCTATTCATGTTCCTCCATTCAGCATACATTCAACAAGTGATGCATCCAGGGGGCCTTCCCACCCCTGTTCTTTGGAAATCTTTCAGCTCTCCCTTCTTTGTTTCTTCATTTTTGTGTCATATTACTTAGTTTACTATGTTTGCAGACAGTTCACCCTAAGTATAGGAAGCACATCTCTGTTTTTCTTTGGATAGTTCATGTAATAACAGCCCTTTTGCCGTTCCCCCCACCCCCACGCACCCCTTGGACTGTGCTGTCCATAGCCTCTTCAGCCTCCCCACAGCTAAGATAAACTCTGCTAATCAAATAGAGCCGCAGATCTGTTTCCTCCTGTGGATGGTGCTATTTGGGCAGAAGTCCACCTTTGTTTAAGGCTGTGCCTCGACATGCAGGAGGTGGGCAGTGGGGGGTGAAGAGAGAGGTGAGATGGAATTTGCATGAAAATAGAGTAGCACAGTGTGTGTTTGTTCTTGATAGTTTGTTTTCTTTATTTCCTGTGAAGGCAATTGACCGAGGTGTGTGCTTTGAACTGGTCTATAGCCCTGCCATCAAAGACTCCACAATGAGAAGGTACACAATTTCCAACGCCCTCAGTTTGATGCAGGTCTGCAAAGGAAAGGTATTGTTTCATAATTTCAGGGTGCTTTTCAAATCTAGCAGTTTATTATTATTAATCCACAGATTATCCAACTGATTCCTTTTCCTTAGAGCAGAAAGTTCTCAAGGCACAGGAACAAATTCTCCCATTTCATTGAGCTCTGCAAGTTTTAAAGGGAAGAAAAATACTGAGAAAAGAGTAATGCGCGGGGGGAAGATGTGCTGAAAGCCTTTCTTTTAATAAGGAATTTGTATTTAGCCACTATGAAAAGAATAGTCTAGGTAATCATTGTTTGTCATCAGTGAGTTGAATTTAGACTGCATGACCTTTTCAACTAGGTTGTTTTTTTTTTTAGATTTTACTTATTTATTTTTAGAGGGGAAGGCAGGGAGAAAGAGAGGGAGAGAAACATCAATGTGTGAGAGATACATCCATCGGTTGCCTCTTGCATGCCCCCTGCTGGGGACCTGGCCTGTAACCCAGGCCTGTGCCCTGACTGGGAATCGAACCAGTGACCTTTCAGTTCACAGGCCTGCACTCAGTCCACTGAACCACAGCAGCCAGGTCTCAACTAGTTTTTACAACTAATCCATCTTTTCTAAGATCTGTGAGGAAGAGCTATTCTGCTTCTTATAAGCTGCCTTTTGTTTGACAGGAGGTCTTTTCATTCTTTCACTTTAATTTATTTACCTTATCTTAAAGTGAAGTTGGTATTTATAGAGCCTTAAATGTTAAAATGTGATTACGGTTATTTGTATTATAGACTCATTTTTTTAAACATTTATCTAAGATTAACATCAATCATTTTCTATCTTGTAGAATGTAATTATATCTAGTGCTGCAGAAAGGGTAAGTCTGCCACTAAATACTTTGTTGTTTGGTTTGTTTGTTTGTTTGTTTTTTTTCAAGCTATAAAACTTTGAATTTCTAGGGGAGAAATTAAAATAGTGATATAATGAACAGTTATTGCATGTTTATAGTAAAAGTTTCTAGGGGAGAAATTAAAATAGTATAATGAACAGTTATTGCATGTTTTCATTTTTAACTGTGTTTGCTCATTATAATTGCTGAAGAGTAATATTTACCCCATTCCTTTGAGGCTTTAAGTTTCATTTATATAGTTTTTTTATATTGTTAGAGAAGCTTTTTAAGGTATTTTATATTTTCAGAAACTAAAGAAAACAATCAAAATTACAAGGACTTAAATTTATGCCATTGACTTTTATATTTGGACACCTAATCATCCTATTGATTTACTGCAGGTGAAGTCTTGAAATATTATCAGTAACTTCTCTCATGCCTATTTTTTGTTCATTTTATCTTAGCCTTTAGAAATAAGAGGACCATATGACATTGCAAACTTGTATCCTTCTCTGAGTAAGACATTGTTGAAATTTTCTTTTAGGAAATTTGGGATTTGAAATGATATACCTTGACAAGATAGTTTTCTTAATATTTTACTATAAGTTTACAACTAATATTATCAAAAAGAAATTATATCAGGTCATAGAGAGCTTCGTCCTTTTGTCTTCTGGACCAAAGGTGAGGTATAAAGAGGAGGACAAGAATGAGGGACTATATTTAAAAAGCTTAGAGTTAAAAGAGCCTCTTCTCCAATGCATGTTGCATTTGGGCTAGGAACTGCTGTAGAATGAAAGCGTGTCTCTGAGTCTGACCAGTGAGCTGGCATTGTCAGTTGTGTTTGTGTTAGTCTTGTGTCCTTGGCTGACTCTAGGTTGAAATCCTTAATGACCCCACAGAGGGTTGCTGTTTGGACTCTCTGAGAGTGAGGCCAAGGCTGCGGTGTCCACCAACTGCCGAGCAGCGCTTCTGCATGGAGGTGAGCGAGTTCTTCCAATAAAAACACCGGATGCTCTGGTAGGAGCCAGTCATTTTTATCAGACAGTTGAGCCATATCTACTTTCATTATCCTGCCCTGTGGAGTTCCTTTAGGGTCATCTTGCCTCAGCCTGTTTGAGCCATATCCATCAGTGCTTTCTCATCCTTCATTCAGGCTTTACTTTCTGTGTTTGTGGGAGGGATATAGATTGTGCTACAGGAATGAGCACTGAGTACATTCTTCAAGCTCTGCCTGCGTGTCCCTGCCTGTACTTGGATGTGCTTCCACTTTTCCTGTGTCCTTCTTCCTCTTCACAGGGCGAGCTCTCCCTTCTAAAAATCACTGTTTTAGAGAACTGAAATGTTAACAATATATGTTGTGCCATTTATTAAGAACACAAAAACAGTAAATGTATTGTAAAAACCCAACTAACAAACTCAAATTGTAACTTCTCGCAATTATTATAACTTGTGATTCTTTTCTCATTTTTTGTTCACATGTTCAAGTTTGTGCAGATTGTACATTTTTTACTCACATTTTATTTAAATATATCTTCTTCTTTACATTAATTCCACCACTTGAGACCACTGAATGTCTTATTTCTCAAATGATAAAACTTGAATTAGAAGTATAGGGTATGTCTAGATTATGGAGAATGAAAATGAGGTTTATATTTTTTAATTTACATTTTTCTGTTTTATCTTCATTATCTTTGAAATTTTTACCTCTAGTGGTGGTTGGTCAAGAAGCAATTTACTTGACATCAGAGAAATTTTAAGCTTCACAATAGGGCGGTACAAGTGGACGAGGTTACTTGGCATACAAATACTAGCGAAGTTACTGAAGTCTTGTGTGCTGTGCCTGGATCTCAGTGATCTGATCTCCACTAGAGAGAATTGTTTACTGTATTGCCTTGCCACGAAGTAAATGATTTTGCTTTTGGTTTCAAAAGATTTAGTTTGAGATTGTTGTCGCACATAGCCTAGACCCCATCACATAAGCTCTGGGAATGACCAAATGAATAGGATTTTATAGAAATTTTACTGAAATTAAGGAACAGTTTGGTCACACTTTGGTAGCGTTGCCATTATTTTGTCTATTTTAAATGAATGTAAGGAATCATCAAGAGTCTGGATAACAAGTCATGTTCCATGTAGATTAAAACAAGAACAGGAAACTTTGTATTTTAGCTTCCTACTAATAAAATTTTTTAATATTTAATTGATTATGCTATTACAGATGTCCTGATTTATCCCCCTTGGCCTCCCCTCTACCCAGCACCCCCCACTCCCTCAGGCCATCCCCACGCTATTGCTCATGTCCATGGGTCATGTATATAAGTTCTTTGGCTACTCTATTTCCTTTATTGTACTTTACACCCAATGGCCAACCATTAAAACGCTCTTCATTTCCATGATTCTGTCTCTGTTCTTGTTTGCTTGGTTTGTTCTTAGATTCAGTTGTTGATAGATACCTATTTATTGCCATTTTATTATGCATAGTTTCGATCATCTTTTTTTGTGTAGTTCCCTTTAACATTTCTTGTAATAACAGTTTGGTGATGATGAACTCCTTTAGTTTATTTCTTGCCTGGGAAGCTCTTTATCTTCCCTTTGGTTCTAAATGATATCTTTTCTGGGTAGAGCAATCTTGGCTGTATGTCCCTGCTTTTCATGACTGCATATTTCTTGCCAGTCCCTTCTAGCCTTGAAGGTTTCTTCTGAGAAATCAGCTGACGGTCTGATGGGAACTCTGCTGTAGGTAACTAACTGCTTTTCTCTCGCAGCTTTTAAGATCCTCTCTTTATCTTTAATCTTTGGCATTTTAATTATGGTGTGTCTCGGGGTGGGTCTCTTTGCATTCATCTTGTTTGGGATTCTTTGTGTTTCCTGGACTTGCCTGTCTATTTCCTTCACCAAATTAGGGAATTTTACTTTCATTTTTTTTTTCAAATAGATTTCCAATTTCTTGCTCTTTTTCTTCTCTTTTTGGTATGCCAATGATGAAAAGGTTGGACCACTTGCAGTTGTCTCAGAAACTGCTTACACTATCCTCATTTTTTTAGATTCCTTTTTTCTTGTTGTTGTTCTGATTGGTTGTTTTTTTCTTCCTTATGTTCCAGATCATTGATTTGATTCTCAGCTTCATCCATTCTACTGTTGTTTCCCTGTAAATTGTTCTTCATTTCAATTAGTTTATCCTTCATTTCTAACTGGATCTTTTTCATGCTGTTGAGGTCCTCACTAAGTTCCTTGAGCATCCTTAAAACCAGCATTTTGAACTCTGCATCTGATAGATTGCTTATCTCCATTTGTTAGTTTTTTTTTCTGGAGTTTTGATCTTTTCTTTCATTTGGGCCATATTTCTTTTTCTCCTCATTTTGATAGCCTCTCTGTGTTTGTTTCCAAGTATTAGGTAGAGCTGCTATGACTTCTTGTCTTGGTAGTGTGGCCTGATGCATTAGGTATCCTGTAGGGCCAGTGGCACAGCCTCCCCTATCACCCAAGCTGGGTACCCAAGGTGTACTTTTTGTGTGGGCTGAGTACATCCTCTACTTGTAGTTGAGGCTTGATTGCTATTGGCAGGTCAATGGGAGGGATTTTCCCAGGCCAGTCATTTGTAAGGACTGGCTGTGACCACTGACCACCAACTTCTTCCCTCTTTGGAGAATCAGCTATGCGGAGGCAGGGTGGTGGTGCTCTGACATGGTCTGTAGCTGTCTACTGGGTGTGCTGGCCCTGGGGTTTCCTGGGTGGTGCACGCCAAGGTGAGCCCTACCTGTGTTCTACTTTGGAGCACCCTGCCTGAGCTGTAAAGCAATCTGAGATGGCTGCTACTTGTTCTGGGTTTGGACATTCCCAGATGAAACCAAGCTGTGAATCTAGGTTGGGCCATTTAGCAAGAGTTATGCAGGCTGGGGACTCATTGAGACTGGCTGTTGTTTATTTGAGAGGATTTAGGAAGTTGTGAAGCAGGAGCCAAGACCAGCCATTCATATAGAAAAGTTACAGTTTGCAGTTGGGTGGCCCCAAACGCTGGGTGGGAGGGAGTCTCAGGGGATCTCCTGGGAGGGACAAACAGTGTTAGCCAGGTTGATGGAGTCTCAGTTATGTCACCCACCTGCCAGATCTGTGGCTCTGCATGGGGTGAGTTCAGAAATGGGACAATGGCCTTTGCTCATCAAAAAAAAGTATGCTTTTAAAAAAATATAATAGGGCCCTGGCTGGTGTGTCTTAGTGGTTGAGTGCCGGCCTGCGAATCAAAAGGTCTCCAGTTCAGTTCCCAGTCTAGGGCACATGACTGGGTTGCGAGCCAGGTCCCCAGTAGGGGGTGTGGGAGAGGCAACCACACATTGATGTTTCTCTCCCTTTCTTTCTCCCTCCCTTCCTCTAAAATAAATAAATAAATGAAATCTTAAAAAAATAAATTAAAAATGTGATAGGGAAAAATATAAAGTTCTGCATTTGACTTTAGAAAATCATTTAACATAAGAATATATGTAAAGCTAGGCTTTTATAGAAGGTAAATTAAGACTTGTGGACTTCAGGTGGCATTACCATTCACCCCAGTGTGTCCAGGAGTCCTAGTTTATGCTTGCTGTCCCTGAAGGATTAACCACACATGTAGAGGATAAATTATAGCTGCCCTGGTTTAGTGGACATGGAGATATATAGGAGACAGTTGTGCAGTGTATTCCTAAGGTTGCTGACTTACCTTAGGTTACATTAGAAGAAAGAAAGGATTCTGAGGCAAAGGGATTTAAAGTCTCATTATTGTCCTCTGTGCTGATGAAGTCCCAGCTGGTATCTGTGTCATCCTTAGTGCCACATTTGAGAAGGAGAGTGAAGCATCAGAGCACCACCAGAAGACAGTTAATAGGTTCTTAGAGGGTCTGAAAACCCACTCATGATAGGAATTGTTGAAAGCAGTGCAAGAACGGAGACCAAGAAAACAGAAAACTTGGGACACATAGTAGCTGCCTTTCAACATTGGAAATTTTGTGGCAGGGAATCAGAATTAGATGGGTCCTATAGGTTTGCAGAGACCAGTGAATAGCAACTGTGGGGAAGGGACAGCGAAAGTGGTGCAGGGCCAGAGGCTTCAGCCAGTGGTTGACAAGGTTGGTGTCCTCAGTCAGCCGTTGGACCAAAATGGACCTCTTGGGGAGACTGATCCTAATTCCTCACGAATGCAACAGTGCACTCATCAATGAGGACTCTAGAGGTAGCTGTAGATTTTCCTTGACAGGATGAGTGAAGGAAATACCACCTGTGAAAACACTGGCTAAACTAAAACCCTACAAATGTTGTTTCCAAAAGACATGCTGAAAGAGCATCTGTATCTGAAAACTATAAAGGTCTTTGTAATTACTAGCTTAACTTAAGAAGTAAATATTCATGTGATAAGAAAAATAGAACATTTCTGAGATGGAACTAAAAGAATTTTGAAACTAAATGCATTTTGTTGTGTTGGTTTTCACAATTGTTATACTTTTTATTCAACTGATTTTTAGATTTTTACTCAGAACCATAGTGACCCAAATAAGCATCTCTAATGCAACATATTTCATTTGGTGAAATGGGAATAATTGGTGATTTCTATTTATTTTGAGACTCTCTGATTATGCTGGCATTTTAATGACCTTGAGAGCAGTTTTGTGCTTTTTTATATTAAAATGCTTTTAAATAACTGGCAGAGATATAGTAGATTTGTTAAGTTAATCCTGACAAATGAAAGGTAGTGCTTAACTCTTTAAAATTGACTTTACTTTTATTATTTGAAATAAGAAATAATTCTTAACTAATTTATGTTCATAGAGTTCTTTTGATTCTATCTCATTCATAGCTAATGAATCTCTCCCTCCCACTTCCTGAAGACTAAGTTGAAATCTCTTTTCATGGCATTGTGGCTCTTCAGACGTGTTAGAAATGCACAAGAAAAAGAGGCAGGACAGACCGTGTGATCTGATCCAAGTGTTACAGAACAGACCTGGGGTTGTGGGAATGATAATACTGTTACCGAATGGATCCCCTCTTTTCCCAGGGTGCCCCTGTACTAGGTTCTCCTTGCCTGCCACCAGGAAATAATGTCTCTCAATGTCGGAGATTGGTAAAAAGGAAAGGAATTAGTTATTCAAAAGTTGTACAGACTTACAATAATGTCTTAATGTCTTCATTGAGATCCCAAAGTCCCTTAAAACACACATAGTCCTTCCTTCTCCCCTTTGCCCAGTCTGGGCTAACATATCTCAGGAAAAGAAATAGAAGTACGTGGCTCAGGTAGTCCCCGGTTCTTCCCAGTAATCTCTGCCCGGCTGGCAGGCTTCCCTTGGTTCCTGGCACCATCAGCTGTGTCACTGGGATCTCCAGTTCTTAATCCAAAACCACAGTGCACCTTCTCACAGTCCACCAGCAAAAGTCCTTTCACCCCTTTCCTTCCCGCAGCATCTCTCCTGCATTCTTCCAAACTGCTAAGAGAGAGCCCTGCATCGCTGCTACATCTTGCTCTCTAGCTTCCTGAGCTACATGACAAAGGGGGCCCCAAAGCTGCGTGGGTCCCCTCTTATTCCAAGCTCTCATGAAGGCTCTGCAACCAGGAGGAGCTGCCTCCCAGTTACATCCTATGTGGAAGTCACTCCCATCCCCCCGGGCTCAAAGTATGGTCACAGCTATTTAACATATCTATGAAATCAGTTAAAGGTTATAAATATGTTAAACGACCGTTGTAGAGGTTATCTGCAAAGCTGTTGCTATGCAGTTCTCAATCGCCCTGCTCCACATGTCCCATCCCCCAGTTCAGACTCGTGGGGGTAAGGACATTGTATATTAGTATTATTTCCTGGACACCTGAGTTCTGGACCCCATTATAAATCCCTACCTAGGGTCCCCCTGGCTGCACCCTGTTACATAAGTGCCTTTATTTGATGCTGCACAGAGAGGCGGGCTGAGCGGGGGGTCAGCTTCAGCACTGGGGGAAGGCTGGAGAGGGGTCTTTGAAAGAAAAAGAGCGGGTCTGTGGCAAGATAGGGGAAGCTTGTTCTTCTGCAGGGGGTGGGGGGGGCGGGGGTCATTCAGGATGTCAGCCTGGACAATGGGTTAGGTAAAGGGCAGGCTGTTCCCAGGTTCAGGAGTGTCAGTCTAACCCCCGGCTTTTGTGGCTGGCGCCAGATGTCTGTTGTGGGAGGTAGGGAACAGGTTTTTTTTTTTTTTTTTTTTGGGGGGGGGGAACAGTTTTGATTAAGCCGCAGGCTCTCAATTGAGTTGGGAGAACTGAGTCAGGAGCCGGCCAGCATGTTGGAAAACTGGCCTGACTGGGTCGTGATCAGTCTGTCGGGCTGGGAACTGGCCTGACCCTTTCAGGAAGCTGCTCTGCCATCCTCATTCCCTCCTAAGTTTTTCTCATTCCTCCTTCATACCAGCCATATTGTCACCTAACCATATTAGGTTCTTCTTACCTCTCTCCCCATGCCTTTGCAAAGGAATACTTTTTTCTCCATTTTTCCCCTCTTTCCTATTCCTAGAGTCACGTCATTTATGATACCTTTCTTGATTGATCCAGGCAGAGTTAATTCTCATGGGTACCTCCGCTCCTCCTGTGTCTGCCCCTAATGCACTCACCTCAGTGTGTTGGGCATCTCCATATCCTCCACAGATGATTCAGTGCCTGGCCCGCGTGTAGGCGTTCAGCAGAGTTGGCTAAATTTAAGTCGAACCATGCTGACCTAAACATCTGATAATCCTGTTCTTTGTCCATCATCACCAATACATGAGATAAATAAATATGTTAGTTCGATTTTCTTCATTCACGTGAGTATTTATCGAACACCTGTTACATAACCAGGTATTGCTGCATGTTGGCAATGCAGTGAATATGGTTGATTCTTCAGAAGTGCATTGCTGATCTAGCGGGGAAGACCAGTGCGGTGTGTGCTATAAAGTGAAGTGAGTGCACACACCGCCATGTGAGAAATACAGTCGATGTACTTGCTGTTGTGATCCATCCGGGTTTTCCCACATGTAAAGCACTGCTGCATGTGCCAAAGTCTGCAACTTGGGCTCTGGCTGTGTGAGGTGCTGCAGACAAACCATCAGAGATACCCCGGCCTGCAGTTACACTCTGGAAGTAGTCCTCCTTAGGAACGAGTTTGATGCTAAAAACACACAGATATTTGTGTGTTGGGGGCAAGGGAAGGTACTAACAGTAAATGTCACCAGCAGTTCGCGCTTCATGATGGTTGTATCATTTCCTAGTGCCGTAAGTCAAAGCGGCATGGTGATGCTTGTTGAACTACCTCTTTAAATCATGTCTTAACCTCAGGCTCTGTGGTTTCCTCCTGTGTTTTACAGAAACTAGGAAAACTGCTTTTGGAATTATTTCCACAGTGAAGAAACCTCGGCCATCAGAAGGAGATGATGATTCTCTTCCAGCTTGCAAAAAAGCCAAGTGTGCGGACTGAAAAGGACCTCCCTGTCTCCGTCAGCGCTCCCCACGTCCCGGTTGTAGTCCATCGGCCACAGCGGAAATGAAACAGCATGAGTTGCTGTTTTCACAGGGAGCTGGAAATCGGTAGTCTCTCCAAATGATTTCATATTCAAGCCATTAAACTCTCAAACAAAACCTGGTGAAGCATTAAAATAAAAGACTCAGCTTAATGAATTCAGATACTATATTATAAGAGAAAAGTAGTCTATAGTTAATATTCTTTGTGTAAGTGATAAAACAGCAGGTATAAATTAGATGTTTTGATATTTCAAGACTTTTTAAAAATGTAGTTTGTTCATTTAAAAACTCATGCTTCTCTGCTTTACTTGATACACAGTGTTTTCAACCTTACTACTCAAAAAATGGTTGTTTTTCGGGACTATTAAAACTTATATTAAGGGATTGGCTTTTAGTTGATCTATTCTTTTAAGCCTCTTTTTCATTATGTTCATCAGGTCAAAGTTCTTTCTAAAAGGACGTGCTATAAGATTTGTAGAAGGAGAAGGAAGTACACCTAAAATCACAGTTGGCCTCTTCCTTTGCTGCTTCTTGCCTCCATGATGTCCTTGAAGTAGGATTCTCTCCTTTGATTTGGAAACCCCTAAAAACCTAATACTGATTTCTGCTAATAGTTATATTAAGAATATCAAATCATTAGATTTAACCAACTTTGGAAATAATTTTTTAAGAGGAGGATTATTGTATTAGGTAGAAGTAGCCTTTTTTGCAAATATCTGCATTTTTGCTATTGATATCAATAATTCTTTAACTGAGAAAAGGACAGAGTCAAAAAAGATCATTTCAAAAAGAAGCCTTTATACAAGTCTCACTTGTGAATATAGATGCTTAAATAAAATATTGGTAAAGAGAAGCCATTAAAACAGTATTCCATGACAAGGTGAGATTTATTCTAGGAATCTAAGAATATTTCAGTTCTTTTTAATGTTCTATATTTAATAATAGGTCAAATGAGAAAAATCAGAATCATCTTAGTAGATGTTAAAAAGACATTTGATAAAATTTAAAATCTTCAGATTTAAAAATTAAGCAAAAATAAAAACCCTTGGCAAAACACAAATAGAAGACTATTTCTCTCTCACACACACACACACACACACTTTCCATATCTATTTATATATTGTATATATTAACCATGATGGTTATAAAAGTAAAGCATTTTTTGCTAACTTCCACTTGTGTAACTTGAGATTAGCCCACCCTATACAGCTGATGGCCACTGCTGCTGAGCCTACACACCAGCAGCTCACCACGTGAGTGACAGCTTGCTTCTGCCTATACCCAACCTGGATTCACCAAAAGTTAGGTGTGTGTTTATTCACAAGTCTTTGTGTCATTGTATTTAGCATTGTAAAGTTATATGTTAAAAATTATGAGCACTGGGACTGTGAGAAGTAAAAAAAGAAATCCCAGGAAAACTAGATTTGATGCTTTTGAAAGTTTTGCAAAAAAGAGTAGTTACTAAAAAAAAACTGTTAAAAAAAGTGTGAGCAGGATAACTAAGATTTGGGGGAGATGCAGTAAAATTCTGCCCTTGGATTGCTTCACAAGAGTCATAAGTTCTTTCTCTAAAGAGACTGGAACTGAAGAAAGACCGCTGGATCTCCCACCAATGCTTCCATACACCCAAGAACAGGCTTTGACCTTTCTTTAGAAGACTGGTCCATGAGTGTACATTCGTATGCATGTAATTTAAGCTGAAATAGGATGTTTAAGTAGATGTATGTTTTAACTATTCCTTTTAAGATTTTATTTATTTATTTTAGAGGGGAAGGGAGAGGGAAACATCCATGTGCTATTGGTGGCCTCCCACACACTCCCAACTGGGGACCTGGCCTGCAACCCAGGCATGTCCCCTGACTGGGAATCGAACTAGCGACCTTTTGGTTCACAGGCTGGCACTTAATCCACTGAGTCACATCAGCCAGGGCTTAACTCTTTTTGATGCCACACCTTAATCTACTTTTTAGCCAACTTGGCTGTTTTGTGTGTGTATATATTAATATACCCCAACTGCACCAGATAATATTGAGGACTTCAATGTTGTATGTATGACAGGTATGTATTATTGCAGGTATGACTATCTTCTTGAAAAATAAGAGAAGTAACTGGGAGAACATCAGACATACAGATGCTTTTTAGTTTACAAACGTGTTCCATATTTGTAGTTATGCCTGCTTTCTATTTTTGAATATGTGCTTATCTCATTCAAAATACTAGGGCATGATGGCTGGTCACCAGTGGATAGCAGCTAATTGTGCAGGGGTGTCCAGCCTGTGGCCCGCAGCCCATCATGCAGCCCATGATGGCTGTGAATGCGGCCCAACACAAAATCGTAGATTTACTTAAAAGATGAGATTTTTTTTGTGTGATTATGTGTCACGATGTATTTAATGTGTGGCCCAAGACAATTCTTCCAGTGTGGCGCAGAGATGCCAAAAGTTGGACACCCCTGTTTGTGTACTTCTATCTTTTGTTAGAATGTGAGCCACTACCAATTTAGTCGCAACAAGATGGCCATACCTATAATAAAATATCAGCAAAACATGCCCTGGCTGGTGTGTTTCAGTGGGTCCTGTGCTGGCCTGCAAACCAAAAGGTTGCCAGTTCGATTCCAGGTCAGGGCACATGCCTGGGTTGCGGGCCAGGCCCCCTGTTGGGGGCGTGCAGGAGGCAGCCAATCGATCTTTCCCTCACACATCTGTTTCTCTCCTCTTTCTCCCTCCCTTCCACTCTCTCTGAAAAAACTAAAAATAAGTTCTGCAAAACAGCGATAAAGTACATAAAAGCTAATAGTTTTAATTAATAATATTTCATAAAATACCATTTTAAAAGATGACTCTATTTATAAAGACATAAATTACTAAGTGTATAGGACCTCTATGAAGAAAACTTGAAACTTTTTTATTCAATTATAGTTGTCCCCATTTTCCCCCCATTGCTCTCCCCTGCCCTGCCCACCCACCCCCACATTCAGTTCTGCCCCCCACCTGCCCAGTTGTCCTTTTTTGTGGGTCCTTTATACATGTTCATTGACTTGACCCTTCCCCTTCTTTCCCCCATGTCCCCCTCCCCCTCCCCTCTGGTCCATGTCAGTTTGTTCTTTTTTTCCAGAAATCTCAAATTAAAATCATAAAGGGAATTAAAGAAGGCTGGAATATATGGAGACATCCTCTTTTCTTGGATGAGGAGACATTATACATCAAATTCTCCCCTAAACTAATGAATTTAACAAAATCCAAACTGTTTATGTTTTTGTTTGTGTATATGCTTAGTTTGTAGACTTGGTATTTTGAAAGAATAAATGTAGGGATAGGAAATTTTGTAGAAGAATAATTGGAGAGACCTGTACTAGACAATTATTCAGAGCACAGCAATCTTCAAGTACAGTTTTCTCCCCCTTACTCCCAATCAAGCCCTCCCACAAAACAGTGTATATATTAAAAAGAAAACAAAAACTGTGTAATTGGTGCAGAAATTGTTTCAGGTTAATGACAGAGTTGGGCACCCAGAAGCACTGCAGTTAGGAGAGGAAGGGGCAGGCTGGTCGGTAGGTGGAGCTGCAAGAATGGCTCCCCGTGCCGGGAGGCAGTCCAGCGTGCCAGTTAGGTGCAAAGCCTGAAGACACTGCCTGCGCAAAAACCCCAGCCGGCTAGTACTTACCACCCGTGACCTTGGGCAAATTACAGAACTGCTCTTGCCTCACTTCATCTGTTCTCCCTGTGGCATTGCAAGGGTTCGGTAGATTAATATCTGTAGAAGGCTCAGAACAAGATCTGTCATGGACAGTGTACCAACTAGCAGTTATCATTTCATCATTTAGAGGGAAAAATCTAATTCCTATCTCATTCCGAGTATACACACCCAAAGTAAATACAGGTGAATGAAAGATACAGTTTTTTAACTAGTAAAATACTAGAGAAATAGGTAAATTTAAAGAAAAAAACATTTGGATTAGAAAAGACAATGTGGTCATTAAAGCCACAAAACATAAAAAGCTTGATTGATTTGACTCTATAAAAATATCTGTTAGAAAAGCACAACTAGAAAAGTCATTTATGATGCACATTCCAGAGAGGTTTAGCATCCTTATCCTTTAAGAAACTGTTTTTAAGAAATATCCAACATGCCAAATGCCGTCCGTGTCCGCCCAGACCCCTCTCACGAGGCGGGTGTACCCAGCCCTCAGCTGCTCCAGATGGTGGGAACTAATGGTCTATCTCCATCCTCCTCTGGAGGATTGTCCTGGGTGATGGATATCACCTTACCCAGGGATGCCTGGGAAGTGTTGTCTCCACCCCTTGAGTTGGTCCACAGAGGAGGCCTGATGCAGGGCATTACAACCCAGGTTCCAGCCCGTGCTGTGCAGCTCGCGCTCCCGAGTTCCCTGGGACTGGGCTGAGGAGAGACTTCCTTTGAGACCACATCTTTGCCTCCTCTCCCGCCTCATCCCGTTACCCTCGCTTATTCTCAACCACAAGAACCCTCATTTCAAGTGCTGCTTCCAGGGAACCTGGCAGTAGAACATTGGACAGAGAAGGTTGGCCCAGAAAGATGCTTAGTAAACATGAAGCTGCTGAACTTTACAGTAATCAGGCAGAAGTTGTCAAATTTATATATGTGTATATTTTGTATATGTATATTGCTAATCAGATTGAAAGGATAAGTTTTTTCATGATTGGAAAGGGACATGGAAGGTATAATTTGATATCAGTCTGACAGATACTTTCGTGTGTCTTTTCAGCAATAACTGGTTATGTATAAAGGGTGCATGGAAAAGGATATTCATTACAACAATGTCTAAAATAATGGGAAAATGGAACAACCTAAATGCCCAATAATAATAGAATTAGTTAAATGACCCAATGTATATTGAAACGTAAGAATACCATTTGTAAAGATATATAGAATAAGTTGTTTAACTGAAAACAGTTATAAAACTAAATGTCCAGTGCCCATGCATAATGTGCACAGAAAAATCAGAGAGTGCCTCGAAGTTGAAATTGGTGTGGTTCGCTTTTTTCATTATCCATTTCTATAACTGGCTTAATACTTAATGGGTATGTATTTCGCATTCAAGGGGAGAGAGGAAGTTTTTTCCCTTGGGGGCTGAAGGCAGTGTGATCGATGTTATGGCCTAGAGGAAATGTACCATAAGAGCACCATCAGGAGGAACAACGAAGACTAAGGAAGGGTCACAGCAGCTTCCTGGGGAAAATGCAGCTAAGCCTAAAGTAGAATGAGGAGAAGTCATGCCATGGGTGAAGCGGGGTGGGAGGAAGGCCCTTCCAGGGAACTGGCACAGCATGTAAAAGCAGAAAAGCAAGTGCTGGTTTGTGGGGTTTGTTTTAAGTAACTGAAAATCCAAGTAGAGTTGAAATTTAGAGTTTAGCTAGGAAAGTAATGAGAAATAGATAAGAATAGAGTTAACAGCTGTCAGATTTTAAGGAGTTTAGAAACGTTCCGGAGAACTGGGAACCCATTGAAAAATTTTAAAAAAGAGAACGACTTGACCAGAATTGCATTTTAGAAAAATCGCTCTGGCTGAAACTTGAAGAACAGACTGGAGAGAAGTAATCCAGGAGGGTGAGGGGTCCCAGCAAGGACCATTTGAGTTATCCGGGGGGTAACCCATGGCGATCTGAACCAAGGGAGTGGGCCCTGGGATGGGAGGAAGTGGACAGATTACAGAGCAGTGTGCTTAGTGAGAAGACTGCGAGGCCGAAAGGGGTGAGAACGAGAATGTTGAAAACTCAGGAGTCTCTTGGCCACAGGGGTGTTCCCTTCACTGAGAAAACACAAGCCAACAGGCAGACTGTGGACAGAGCTGGCTCAGGTGGGAAAACAAGAAAGGAGCTTATAAAAGTTGACTTCCTGCCCCAGCTGTTGTGGATCAGTGGATTGAGTGGCGGACTGGGAACCAGGGGGGTCGCCAGTTCCATTCCCAGCCAGGGCACATGCCTGGGTTGTGGGCCGGGTCCCCGGTGTAGGGGCACAAGAAAAGCAACCACACATTGATGTTCCTCTCCCTCCCTTCCCCGCTCTCTAAAAATAAATAAAGTCTTTTTAAAAAGAGTTGACTTCCTGTGCTGCAGAAACTTGACATTTTTGCCTGAACTGTTTATCTTTGGCAGAACTGAGTTGTGTTGTTCTATGGGGCATATTCCATGTCACCTCTGTACCAGTGCAAATCTGTATATGTGCCAACACAAAAGTATTTAAACCATTTGTCTCCTTCTCTCCCTTACCCTCCAGCCTCTTGTGGGGAAGGAGACTTGAGGAAGACCTCATAAAGAGAGAACTCTGTCACATGATAACGCGCCCAAGTTATGCCATGGGAGACATCAGTATTAGCGAGAGAAATGTCACCTGTGTTGTAGATGCTTTACTTGGAAGCAGTGGAAGGTCCCTGAGCTTTAAGGATCTGAAGGGTTAGAGCCAAGACCCTAGAGGGAAGGCAGAGGGTGGTCAAGGGGATTGAGAGGGAGGAAAGGAGAGAGAAGGAAGCTCCTGGTGGCCCGGGGAGTTAGACACTGAATTGTTAGAAGAGTAGATAGAAAAGGTTCAAAATATTTCAAACCACCCTCAGAACTCCATACGTGTCTCTGACCGGCTGTCTGGTAGACCCGGTTGTGGACTATGTCTCTGCGTCCTCTCAAAGTGTTAGAGGCACAGCCAGGACTTATGTGCCTGATCCCACCTGGAGTGAGTTTTGGGGAGGGGTACCAGTGCTGGTGTTTCACATTGGCCTCACACATTCCTTAAAGTGCCAGACCTTGCCCTGTCCTGTATTCTCTCTGGTGCCTGGAGTGTTCTGTGCTTGAATGACTCCAGGTTGTTCTTCAGACTCCCCTGAAAGCTATCACCTCAAAGTGGTCTCCATAAAATCCTCTCACCCCATCAAATGACGTGGCTCCACATCTTAGACTCACAGTACTCTGTACTTTTTACTTGTACTTACCACAGATATTTACTCTATATTTATTTCTGTGATTATTTCTTTAGCATTTATCCATTTCAGGAAGGCAGGGAAGGGACAATCTGGTTTTCTCATCACAGGTCTTAGCACCTGGTCCTGCACCTGGACACCAAACCCTTGCAGATCAGAAGTCATTCGCCAGGTTTGTTTTCTCGAGGGCGGCGTCTGACTCTGCCTGCCTCTGTCCACAGTAATTGTTCCACCTCTATTAACAATCCCTGATGAAGGAGCACTGTTGAACCTGCAGTAAACATTCTGCCCACTAGGGGTCTCTTGCCCCCATCATTGGGACCAAAAGAACTTAAAATCTTTTGTGTCTTTATGGTTTTCACAGCCTTGTTGCTCACGGTGCGGTTGTGGCCACCTCTACCTCTGCATCCTGGGAGCCTGTCAGAATTGGAGAATCTCAGGTCCCACCTGCGACTGGCAGAATCAGAGTCTGCAGTCTGACAGGATCCTCAGGTGATCTGTATACACATTAAACCCTGAGAAGTGCTGTTCTACAGGACATTCCTAATCTGAAAAACTTGGAGGACTAACAACAACCCCCTCCCAATGGCCTTTACCACTTACTGAAGTACTTAGAAAGAGGTTTAGCATCTGTTTGCTTTTATTATGAATATAAAATATACGTACGGCATAATACACATTTACACATTTACAATTTGCCATCACTTTCATCCTGTGTGAGCAGCTCCCACTCTGCAGGGCCCAGCTGCCCACTGCTTCTTTCACTGCTCTCCGCTCACACTCTCGACGTTCACTTCACTTCACTTCGTCACCTGCCGGGCTCGCTAAGAAATGCCAGGCCCAGCTATACCACGGCTGGCTTTCCTGTCCTCAGAGTCCCCTTCATTCTGCTTCCATCACTCCTTGCCTTCCATTGCCTCACACTTCAGGAATAAAAATCCAGGAGCAAAGAGGGTGGCATTAATCCCCTTTGTCTTTTAAAACACCTTGAAACGTCCTACCTGAGGGAGGTGACACATCAGTAGTCACCGAGAGCACTGCTCATTAACATGGTCTAAGAACTATGTACAGGCAGGCCCTGGAGTATTGCATATGAGTTCTGCTTTGCTCATCAAATAGACGACCAGAAAGGGTCTGAGCACCAGTGATGGTGAAGTGCCTTTAAAAATAAATAAATAAATAAATGGGGATACATACAAATAAATAGAGTGAGTTTCACTAAGGGATATTTCAATGCCTATATCCCTTGTGCTTTCTCAAAACTTTCTAAGGTGCGCTTGACCCCAGGTTGATAAGGAGAAGCTGGATTTTATAACTAGCTGCTCTTCGTTGGGCCGGTGCCTTCCAAATGCAGGTGAAAAGCGGCTGATGAGAGCCTGTCATCGTTTCTCTCAGAACGCAGCGATGCGAGAGCTCTTGTAGGAGTTCTCTTTGAGGCTGTCAAATATGGCTTTGGTTCCATTCTGCCAGTGTAACACCAGATCCATCGGGGTCTTCCCAGCCTAATCAAAACAGATGGGGAAATCTGACTTCCAGGTGGGAGGCATCTGTAAATGCACATCCTCTGTGTGGGAGTTTAATGAGGTAATGGATGGGTGTATGTTGTTGAAGCATCTTATGCTTTATGAGTAATTCGCAGCGTATATTCAAACCAGTCCTTCAGTATTTCTCATGGGAATGCTTTTGGCATTTTAGATTAGCAATGTTCTCCCCATCTCCCCACCGACCCCTGGCAACCATGGGACTGTTTCAGGTATTACTAAAAATCCCCAGTCCCAAGACTCGAAATGGCAAGACCACGACAAGTCATCTTCAGAAATTTTTAAAAATGCCTCCATGCATCTCCATTATTCTGCAGCACAGGCACAGTACATAATCCTGACCTTTTAGTGAAAAACCAGTTCCTATCAGTTCGGAAAATGATTCCCTGATGGATAAAACTGGTGGCAACAGAGCTGCTTCAATGCCTTGACTTAGATACTCAGGTACTGCTCAGAACTAGTACTGCCCCAGGGGGTAGATTTTTCACAGGGAGTCACACTGAGCTTTCTCCCAGGAAATTTGTTTTTCAGAGATGATGCCAGTGACATGTGTGAATAAATCATTTTTACACCAAATTTTTCCCTTTTGAATATGTCTCAAGGTATTTACAGAAATTAAAACTATGTCAACTCTCAATTTTTGTCTTTAAATATGAGAAGTTCTCAATTTTTCCCATCTCTATCCATTCAGAAGTCTCCCTTTAACCCAGAGAGGGCACACTGGCAGTTTGGAGATGCAGATCAGGCTAGAGACCTGCTTTGTTTTGGCCCAAACAGCGCTTAGGGGTTTGTTGTTGTTGTTTGTTTTTTTAAGTTAGAATTAATTGTCAACAGTTGGAAAGTAAGATATTTCCCAACTGAATTTGCGATTTCCGAAAAGCAATTAGATGGGCCGGCAGCACAGTACTCGTGGGTTGGGTTCGCAGCGCAACAACGGACTGGGTAGGAGAGGAGCCTCCGCCTTTAAAAGTTCTGTACACAGATTCCTGCAGCCACCCACATCAGTTATTTATATGATATGCCTGGCCCCTGTGCACATTGCATTAGTGGCCCTGTGACCTTCATTTGGGGACTTCTCACCTCTATAGCATCTTCCCTGAGAAACACTTATCGGCCAACACAAAGACAGAGTTTTGGACAATACAATAACCTTGTGTGTTGTCCCTAATCCCTTTCCAGAAGGTGTCCAATAGCTTTCTGGTCTCTTTGGGGAACGTAGATCCATTGGGTCAATGACATTAATAGTTTCAGAACCCTTAGGTCTGGGTCTAACTGATATACAGAACTTTGAGCTCTATGTGTATATTTTTGGCTATTCCACAAATTCCTTGCACGCCTCCCTACTGAAATCTGTCTTCTGATTTTCTGCCTTCTTACACAGTCTCCCCAAATCTGTATGCTATTTATCTCTGCTTGTAGTGTCTCACTGACTGGAAAAAAATCTTATTTTCTGCAGCTTTTGAGATTTTATTGAATCTATTCTTTTTCTGATACTTTACTTAAATTATTAGATAAGACCAATCCCAATATCAGGAATGTTAACGCTCTTCCACCTTAAGCAGCAGGCTCTATTTTTTGCATTTATTCTTTGTTCCTGTCACCAAGCCAGTTTTTTTAATGATAAAATATTCCTTTCAGTCTCGTAGTAACACAATAAGGAAAAGAAATTATTCACATTTATATGATCACTGGGATTTTCTTTTCCTTCTTTTTTTTTTAAAGTGATTCTACAAAAGCTTTCAAGTTATTTTTTCAGTAATTTATACCCATTCCTCTAGGTGATATTTTTAAAGTTTATATTCGATGATGTTTGTCTGGGAATTGGGACCATGAGAAGTTGGTTACGTTCCCTGCTTACAGATGAAGCTAAATTAATACATACTTGCAGAAGGGACTTATACAAGCATTTTCAGGGCCTAAATATAGGAAATTATTCTGAGGGATGTGCAGATAAACCAAAGTGGAGAAGAGATGGAAATTATCTCAAAAATATAGGCACAAGTACAGCTGCCACTGGAAGAAAGTGGTGGCACGTCATGCTGCTGTTCGCAGGAAGGGCTGTTCAGAATTACTCCACGTAGATGCTGATTGTTTGAGCTCATTGGCTCTTGGCTGCACTGGCCACTGCAGGATTTTAGACCGCTGCGGGAATGGTGGGTGTCCTGTCCACCCCAGGCCTTGCTCTGCCAGGATGCCAAGGCAAATTGCCTTTGTGTTCTGTGAGGGTGAGCAATTTGATCATCTTTTATCTTCAAGACCAAATTTTAGACGAATTACTAGACACTGTATTGTCAGTGAAGTCATGTTAGTCACTATAGCTTCCCCCATCTCTGACCAGATGACCGGAGTCCTTGCCGAGGTTAGCAGGGATGGAATGGACAGGAGCATTTAAACCGTTAGAGAAGACCCCTGAAATACTGCCATTGCAGGACTGTTTTCAAGGTTGTGAGATATACCTTTGTAAATTAAAAAATCTTGCAAGCAGGGTCCCTTGTTTGGAGCACTTACACAGTTCTTGATATTGAGGTCAGCACCATACGTAATCAGCAGTCTGATCATCTTGTACCGATTCAGTCTCACGGCGTCGTGCAGGGGGGTATCTCCTTCCTGAAGAAGCAGAGTGAACAGGCTAAAGGCAGGCCTGTGGGCAGGAAGTGGGTACCGAGACGGTGCCCGGCTTAGGGAGTGATTCCAAATCAATGCGAGTGAAGTTTAGGAGGCGGAACTCTGCCCAGCTACTCACTCGGTCTTTGGCGTTGAGGTCCGCCTCACAGGCGATGAGATGCTCTGCGCACTCATAGTGGCCGGTCCTCACCGCCACGTGCAGCGCTGTGCTGAGCAGCTGCGAGATTGAAGAACGAGAACGCTGCTGAAGTGAGGAACGGGGCTGTCCCAGACCCCAAGCCAAGTGGGGGCGGGGGGCGGGAGGGGGGAAGTGGCCGCTATGCATGAGCTCTCCGTGGCAAACGGGGTGCAGGAGGAGGGAAACGGGGTGCAGGAGGAAGGAAACGACAGATGGGAAAGGGGATGGGGGAGAGGAAGGAGGGAGAGGAGGAAGATGAGGAAAGGAGCCTGGCGGCTGGAGGAGGAGGAATACCTTATCCCGGGCACTGATTTTTGCTCCTTTATTCAGCAACAATTTTAAGACATCCAAGTTTCCTCCACGGCTTGCCCAGTGGATGGCTGTGGATTCCAGCTACACCGGAAGGTAAAAGGACATGACTTAAGGGTAAAGAAGAATCTGGTCAGAGGAGTTAGCACTTGGTTTCTAAGGCCCAGAAACACCAGCTTTGCTAGGATCTAGATTCTCAATTCCAACTCTTGACCGAAAGTTTTCGCTGAACTGTGTGGTGTGAACCTGAGTACGTGCACTCATACAGGTGCATCTGTCGTGTGCATCGGTAGGAGGCTCTTAATCTAATACGTTAGGAAGAAAACCACGATTTGTCAAGAATTCCCTTGTGCCAACATGGTGCTACCCACTAGACATGTTGATCCTCCTGGCTCGTTGTGAGGTAGGTGTTACTGTGTTCATTTTGCAGATAAGAAAAACAAGTCTCCAAAGTGTGTAAGTTTCTTACCCAAGGAAATACAACTAGTCAATGGTAAGACAGATAGTCAAACCCACATCTGCCTGGAACTTTGAACCACTTTTGCCCAATAGGTTTCCTCAAAAGTTCCAGGAAAGCTACTTAAAAATTCTGGCAGAATAAAAGTAGTCCCTTTCAGAAGGTGTTAATCTGGATCTGACACCCCTTCCTGTGTCCCTGTTGCTTTTTCCTCGTCTCTTGTGGGTTGTCTGCTGTCATTTGTGCTAGCGCCACCTCTGTGCAGCGACTGTCGTCACTGTGGTCACTGCACACTGCACTCACTCGTAGATGATTTCTTCTCACTGCTCTGTTTGGCACATCCCTGGCCTTTCAAATCCCACACTCATGAATTTTAGTGTCATTCCATGCAAACTTTATTTTTTGTTTCTTTGTTTTTCTTTGTGTCTTTTGGGTTCAATTCTGGCCAATCCTTTGAACTCTTGATATACCTTTTCTACTTTTCTATAAAGTCCAATTGGGCTACATTTAAATAATAAAGCATTTCCCTGCTCAATTTCAGTTCATAAAATATGCCGTATACTGATCTTTGTAGACATCACAGTGGTTGAATTATTGAGGTCTGAATAGCAGCTGCTTTCCATAGATCCAACTCATTTTGTATGCAGCCTAACCCCAAATCACATCTGTGGCAGTCAGCATCTATCATATAAGGTGTGCAGCTAGAGAATTTGGATTCATTGCTGGCAGCCAAGGGGCCAGAGCAGACAGCCGTGTATAATGGAAGGACAGGGATGTTGAAAGGCAAGTGTCGACTGCATTACCTCTCAGTAATGCTACTGACTTGATAATGACCCAACTCTCTGATGAGGATATTGAATTCTGCTCAACAGCTTTTACTTTTTTCTTTTCCCTGGAACACTCCTCTCCTTTTAAATATGTATAGAAAATACTTTCCACATGACCTAGTCTCATCTCCCAACTTCCCTTTGTATGGAGAAAGAAGATTTTGCCTAGTTCTCTCAGATCAGTTTCCCATTGTTTCATTGTAGGTATTCTTGAGCTTTGCATCATCTACTCATTTTGACTTGTTTCCAAGCGAAGAAATATATTTACCATATCACGGAATTCAATCTGGGCTCCAGCTTCCAATAGCTTTTCCACAATTGGCAAATGTCCTTCCAGGCACGCTCTATGAAGAGCTGTCCGTTTATACTGTCAGAATAGAGATCAAAAGAAAGAGAGAGGGAGAGAGAGAAATACATATAAAACTGTGCATAAATCCTTTCTAAGAGGTGTGCATCTGGAGACGCTGGTGAGCTAATTGATAGAAACTTGAATACTCATTTATGAATAAGAAATGTCAAATTCACTAAAATTGCAGAAGTAGAACAATTATCTCTCGACTGCGATTTGAGCTTCCTGCAATATACATTACTAAGTGCCTAGAAGTCTGCACGGATGGTGTGACCTTAAAGGTTCAAAACTACCAGGACGCTGGTTTCCATCTCCTATGTTGCACCTTCATTGTTTGGGTCATATTTGTCATGCAGCTCAGACAGTTTTCTTCCATCTGGGACTGCTGCTAAGTTAAATATCTAAAAGTATTCAATTCATTTTAAGAAAATGAGATACTCATTTTTAGCTCAACTTCAGAAATGATTCCCCATTTCAATTCATGGGGAAAAGAACATAAAAAGGATTAGTGATTTCTGGTAAATTGGCCTCATACAAGTAGATGAATAGACTTATTAAAGCTGGAACAATTGTAGGCATCATTTCACTCCAGTGCCCTTTATTTACAGATGAGGAAACTGAGGTCCAGAAAATGCAAATTAGCGGCTAAAAATCAAGTAGCCAAGTAGTGACAGAGCTGGCAATTGAACCCCAGTGTCTAGATTCCCCATCTAGAGTTGATGTGTTCAGGTCTAGTCCGAGATTATGCTAGTTGTATATTTCTGCAAAAGTGGTTTGTTGGCCTTGCTTCATTATTGAAAATCTATCCCAAGGATCTAAGAAGTTAAAGATGAAGTGAAAAATCAGCCAGAAGTATTTAGTGCAAGAAAATGATTCAATCCATAGCACTAATCCAGCCTTTTTATTTTTTTACTTATTTTTGTTTTGGGTTGGGTTTTTGTTTTTTTTGGGGGGGGGGGGTTTGTTTGTTTGACCACTGTACTCTCCCATTATGCTGCTGGCATATGTGGCAACAGCTGGGGAAACTGTTTCAGGTGGATTGATTTTTGGCACCATATTAGCAAGACTGCAAATAAAGCACAAGAATCACAAGATTGATGAGCTGGATTTTCAGTGCTTTGTATAAGCCTTACCTCATCAGAGACATCTGGATTGTTCTTGTCTGACAAGAATTTTTCTATCACTTGCAGTTTATTCTCCAGGGCCGCTTTCAGAAACTGAGGCACATCCACAGGTTCTGTCTAAAGCCAAAATAGGGGGAGAGTTACCCTGAGGGTCCCACATTCAGTCATGCCCTCCACAGGTGTTTATTCCCCCGCAGCATCCACACTGGACATGTCACACCACAAAACCAAGTAGCCCTTACGATGACTTCCAGCTCAGGCTCCTTTACAACAGGAACTTTAGTTTTCCTGTATTTTTTCTTCTTCTTCAGTTGAATGATAACTTCAAGGTCTTCTAAATTTTCAAGCTTTGACCGTTGTTCTAGTTTTTTCTTCTTAAGCTAAAAACCAAAAATCTGTATTTCAAAATATGTTGGGTTCTACTGACAAGCACTCTGGCTATAGCTAAACAAAATCTGCAAGGTCTGAGATAAGGATGTGAACAGTTTGAGCAAGAAATAAAAAAATAAATAAATCTTTGATTTCAGTTCAGTGATATTTTAATTCAAGTATTTGGGGGTCTAATTTTCAACTAATTGCCTTCATCTTCACCTCTCTTGCATGTGATCATCTGCTTTTGACTAATTGGAGATAGGATCTAGTGATGATTTTTGAAATTACTGCCATAAACAAACCCAACATTTCTGTAGAATTCTTTTTTTATCATATTCAATACTATTTTTTTAACCCAAAAGAATCCAATATTAAATGTTAAACTTTGAAATATCAATGCAATCTATTTCAGGCATTCTACTAAGCAAGGCCCATGAAACAGACTCTCTTGGGACCACAGCTAACTAATGCATGTTTTATCTGCAGTTAGTAAGTAATGAGAATTCACCCAGCAGCATAGATCTTATCAACACAGATAGTGGACACAATTAATTATCTGTGGACCACAAACCACATTATTGAGAAAAAAAGGTCTGCCTCTCTTGGAATTAACTGGATGCCATATGACATCAGAAATTCACTGGACACATTTCTTTTTCCAAATCTTTCAATCAAAACATGGTCAAAGAACATTCACTCATTGATTCAGAATCTAGAGGTCATAGTCTGGCCAAAATATTCTTTCCCACAACCTGTCCCATAGAGGTTGTCTCTTTATGGGTTCACATTTGGTAAAGAAACATCTCTGGAATGGTGACATTTATTTCCTTTCTCTCTCTGCTTCTTCCTGCTCGGCACCTCCTTTCCCTACTCCATCCTCAGCCTCCCACGAATGGATTCCATTGAAGATCCTTACCTCTGCTTCTCGTTGTTTTTCAATCTGCCATTGTTGTTCCCCACGGCTGAGGGAGTGGGCTGGAAGTGTTTTCAGGTCCTCTTGCTTCTCCAAAGTAACAGCAGTTTCATACTCTCCATCTGTGAAATCCTCAGGAAGGAACTCCCCAGTGTCCCCACTGCCACTCTTCTTCCCTGTGACCTACAAGGAAAGAAGATGGAAGAAGGGTCAGAAGTAGCAGGGCCTGTCCAGAGATTGTTCTCTGCAGAAGATGCTGCAGGGGACTGCCGGTCCTTCCTGATCTCAGGCTGTGACACATTGCTGCAATGTCCCAGGATTACCTTCAGGTGCCCACCCTGCTGTCTTAGTTAAATCGAGGTTTAGGTTAGACTGATATGTTTAAATCCAGGTTTAATTGGCTTAATCACATTTCTCCCAGGAAAATCACAACCCCCCTCTGATTATTTATACATCTTTCATTTTAGGTACTTTTGATAACTCTTGACCTTGAGTTGTAAAGTTTCCAGAAATAAGTTCTTGCAATAGAACTTCTCTAAGGCATTTGGACAATGACATGTGATCCTACACTTTAGTAATAAAAACAAAGGAAAAGATAATAAATAGGAAATATGGAGAAAATTTATTGCTGCCAGCTCCACTTTTCTAACTTCACTTATTTTATCATATAAACCAACCATTTTCCATAGACGACATTTTCAGAGTACCTGTGCATTATGTCTGAAAGAAAAGGACATTTCATTTTTCAAATTAAAACGAAGACCAATCCAGTTTTCAGTATAAAAATAATGTGGCTTACGTACCAGCTCTTCCACTTTCAGCATCATCATGTTGGCCTGAAGTTCGTCTGAATAATGCTTTTCTCCTGTGGAGTGAGTCCCTTCGGTTGGCCCTGCTGAGCTAGCTCCTCCACACCGCTCTGTTTATATAGCTAGGGCTGGGTGAGATAATCTTCCAACCTGGGAAGCCAAGTAACACCCCAGCCCCCACCAGTGGCCAACTCAGAGGCAGGTGAATTTTCATTCCAGACTCGGTGTCTGGGAAGCAGAAGAGGGAGGGGATGACAAGCAACGCCACTGAATATGTGAATCAAGAGAAATGTGAGAGGGCCATTCCTCTGGCAGTGACGGCACTGCTCAGCAATGCAAGTCATCCTAGTTATCGGGAAGCCAGGGGACAGCTGCCTGCTGATATTGCAGCACAACACTGCTCTTTTCCCTTCTTTGTCAGCTTTCATATGACTAACTCTATCAAGAAAATGTAAGTACCGTGCATATCACACTCCCAATAATATCTTTCTGATAACCAGGCTTATCAGCACTTCACGTGGGGGAAGTGTGGCTTCAGGACACCCTATTCCCATGGGTACAGAGCCCAAGGGGAAAGGATCCCAGTCCAGTCTGCATGGCCCTTGTCTGTATCTGCTTGGAATTCTCTGGAGTGATGTCTGGGCCTAAAGAGGCCCCATGACATGCCGTCTTACCATCACTATAAAAAATTGAAAGCGATCAGTAACGCACTTTTGTTTTATGGCATCATTGGCCATAATTAGCATATGACGTGCTTACTGTCTTCTAAAACAGCATACTTACTGGAGCAATTTTTCTCCAAAAAGGGCCCAAATGGCCCCCGAGACAGATTATATGAGACCAATTATTAGCAACGGTATGACCTTCATTAGGTCATAGAGCCCAAGTCCTCAGGTGCTGTGGGTAAAATACATCTACAGGAGCTTGTCAGAAATGCAGATCCCGGGGCCCCTCTTCAGGGCATTCTGAGTCCATTTAGGCTGAGTCCTAGGGGTCTGCATCTGTCAGAGGGTTCAGATCATTCTGATGCATCAGGGTTTGAAATGCATCACCAGAGAAGCAAAGAGCTTTCCGTTGGGCAGGAATGAAAAAGGCCTCTGTTTCAGGTTTTTCATATCTGAGGTGTTAAAGTATGTAAAAAATACTTAGGTCTCTTCATAGTTCGAGGAGAAATGAGTTACTATCATCAAAGCCATCTAAAACCTTTTTTTTTTTTTTTCAGTAAAGAAGAGGGGAAGGGAGCATAAATGAGGGGAGTGTTTACCTCCTTCAAACTTATCCACTCAACGAATCTGGCTGCCATTCCCTCTTGCCCCCTTATATTAATTAGCCCATGGATGGTTTCTCTGGAATTTTCTGAACGAGACATTGACTCCCTAAACCAAACACTAGACAAGAAGGAACCTCCCAGTAACTCCTGTGTCTGTTCTGGTCTCCTAATGTTCTCTCCCAAAATGGATTTTACTCAAAGGAAATTTCCCGGTATTTTCTTTAAGGTGGAGATGGCTTTTACCATGTTCACAGGTCTCTTTAAGTAAGAAGAGGCCATTTAAGTTTTTTCCTATCATTTCGTATGTCTTTTTGTTCCAGGGAAGACATAAACTGAGGGGAGTGTTAAGAGATATCTGGGGGGAAGGGTCATGGGTTGTTTATGAGTTTTGAATATGGAATCCTAGAACTATTAGTGCCCTTAAAGTTCAACCGTGACCAATGCTTTCATTTCACAGAAGGGATGCCAAGGCACAGAGACATTAAGTAACTTGCTGTAGATACACAGCTAAGTGGTAGATGCCAGGTTCAAGAATTTTGATTCCATTCAACAGAAGCAGAGAATTACTGAGCTCACAGCAGATTTTCTGGGCAGTTCACACCTAGATCCATTCAGGCCCCAACCAAAACTGGTTAAAAATCTCTTCAATGTTCAAATCAGCTGAAAGACTGTAAGCAAAATTTGTAGGATGGCTCAGCATGTCCATTCCTTCCTCTAGTCACTTAATTATCCCCTCAGTCCTGCTGGTTCTGTACAGAAGGCTCCAGGAAGTCCCAAAAACTTTGCAGAGGATGACTCTTGAGGAAAGGTTGATGGAAGGGGCTGAACTGAAAGAATGAAGCCGGCTGTGCACACCCTCAGACATGCTCAGGGCCAGCAAAATCCCTGCCGGGCTTCTCCTTTTCCCACCTTGGCACAGTCTGTCATAAAACACGAGGGGATTGGCTTTACAGAAAAAGATTCTACATACATTTAGCTCCCTAACAACATAGGACAAAATTGTATTTTCAAATCCTTATTCTTCAAAGTTGAAAACAAAACTTAACTAGAAGAGGGTTCTCTGTCACTTGTTTTTAGGGAGCCTCCTTCCCGTAACAGTTCACCCAGCGAGGTAAATCCTGAGATTTATGTATTGGGCTTTATCATAGCCTCAGACTAGGCATAACCTTTTCTTATAAGATGAATTAAGCCCTGGCTGGAGTGGCTCAGTGGATTGAGTGCCAGCCTGCGAACCAAAGGGTCGCCAGTTCAATTCCCAGTCAGGGTACAGCCTGGGTTGTGGGCCAGGTCCCCAGTAGGGGGCACGTGAGAGACAACCACACAGTGATGTTTCTCTCCCTCTCTATCTCCTTCCCTTCCTCTCTAAAAATAAATAAATAAAATCCTTTTAAAAAATATGAATTAAGACAATAGCACTCCAGATTGGTTTTACAATGATTTATTTAGCAACCAGTGCCAACAGTCCATGACCAGAATGAGCAGGGGACCGGTCCCTGCACTTTGCCAGAGTTACCTCGTAAGACTTTCCCCCCTCCCCGCAGGATTTATGCATTTCAGCAACCAGAATTATAACCTTATTTACAGCTGGAGAAACCAAGAGGCAGAGGAGCAGGACCTAAAGTCCCACTGCTGTCACCTGGGGTTTAAAGGACGTGCCTGATGCCACCCACACTCATGTGCAGTGGTTCAGCTCCAAGGACAGTTTCATCTTTCCAAATTTTCAGACCGCTTCTCAAGCATTTTTTTATCCTATTTTCTTAACAATATAGGTAATATATAAATTTGTTGTGTTAAAAATTAAAATATCAGAAGGTTGTTTAATTGCCATTGTACTGAATGTTGACTTGGTACTTTTCTTATCGCTCAACAATAAATATGTCTTAGAGATTGTTTTCCACCAGCACAAACAAATCTATTGCATTATTTTAAACAACTTCATGGATTTATCTCCATGTGTGGATATACCACTGCCTATTTAACCACTCTGATACTTATGGACATATATGCTGTATTTCAAAAGGATGACTTTTATGTGCTAAAATCAAAGGCACTTTATGGCACATAAAATTTTATTGTTATTAATACTCCTTGTCCTCAGAAACCTACCTGGATACTAAAAGGAAGGACTCCAAGGCCTGGAGCCAGATTGGGAGCAACGCAAAGACACGCTGTTCCGCTGCTGTACTTCTGATGGCTCATTTGCCGTCCCTCTTAATAGCCTTCCCAGGCCCAGCTGCTACTCACCTTCCCTGGCTCGGAGAAGCGGCTGACTTTGCCTGGCGAGGAATGCAAGTCTTCTTACAGCCAAGCCCTGGTTCAGTTACACTCTTGAAAATGCCAAAGGGAGGTCATAAAAGTGAAGCTAACAAGGTTCAAGTTTGTTTCCCCTCCCCCATCAACCAGGAATGGAATCACCTACAGTGAAAAAGCCGACACCACTGAGCCATTCTGAGCAGGACTGTGGCATCCGCTTTCATCCCTTCTTGAAGTATGGAGTAAAGATCCAAGTCCTCTTCTTCCCAGGGCTGTGGATAGAAGAGGCATGCACATGCTATGAGCCACACAATCGCAGCCTCTTCCTGCGGTTATCTGTGGCCTCTGACACTAGAAGTAGGCATAGGCTCTATAGGTCTTTCCTCAGACCCTACGGCAGGTGCCTTGTTACAATAACTGACGTGCGCCGACTCCAACCCCCCCACGCATAGGAACCCCTGTCCGCCAACAGGCACGCACAAACGCACAGCTGCTCTGTAAACTCGGGTAGGCCCTCGGACAGTGTCCAGCAAAAAAGGTTTACTTCAAGACAAAGGAAACCACATTCGAGCAGCAGCTTTCAGCCAATTTTCTAGACTCCAGGTGACAGGATCTTCCCACGTGGCCCAACCCCAGAGCTGACAGGATCCTAGCACTTGCTTAAAGGCCTAGGGTTCCAAAGGGCACAGAACAGCGCCTGACACATAGTGGGGCTAAGGATTTAGCTGATGATGGGCAGGAATTTTATACTTTTTTCTAACCAACCACATATCTCAAATCCTCCTTCCGATGACATAATTTGTAACATTTCTAATGCTAAGTAACAAATAATCCACTGTTACTAATTAAAAGTCCAGGTAAAGTGCTTGTGCTGGTCTCTGGAGCCTGTGCAGCTCATTAGCATCTTGCAAAGGCTAACAAGTGCTGTAATCTCCCGGTTAGGGCGCCCCACAGGTGCACTGGCACTACCTAGGGCAGTGCTCATCAAGGCTGGGTGTGCCTTAGAACCAGCTAGGAAGCTTTTACAAAGTGCTGGCGCCCAGGCCTCGCCCCCGGTGAATGAAATCGAATCTTTGCTCTAAGATCCAGATGTTAGCATTTAGAAAAACCCTCCAGTTACTTCTCATTTCTGCCTAGCATTGAGAATACCACCACAGGGGATACATTTGAGTGAATAGGTATGTAAAGGTAAATAAATACATTCTTGAAGTTATTGTAGGCAGTCAGGCCATATTTATCCCTGTCTCAGAATTTTGATTGTTAAAGACTTGGCCTTTACTAAGACTATGGGAAACACACACAGACACACAGGCACAATTTACTCATTTAATATGCATTTGGCCCTATTACGTGCCTGGCACTTTTCTAGACCTGAGACACACCAAGAGACCAAGCCCCCTGCCTTCGTGGAGTTTTCACCTGAAGTACTAAAGGAAAACTGCACACAGCCGAACACACTTCTGCCACGCAGCCGAGAAGGGTCAGGGAAGGCAGCCGTTGCATATGTGTGAAGTCGTGAAGGAGGAAGGGCATGAGACGAGACATTAGAGAACCTGGCTTCTAAACCCTGGCTCTCCCCTGTGTCCAGATGAGCAAGTCCCCTCGCCTCTTAGTCCCCTCAGATCCTCAAGTTACCAAAGGACAGCTTTGAACGAAACGATGTCTAGGGCCCCAAAGTTCTATTGAGGTCGAAACCACTGAGTCAAAGGTAGAAAAATGTGAATGACGCAGCATCTCCTGCAGGCAGCAGAGGCGGTTCTCCAAAGGCTGTGCTAGGAAACAGTCCATAAAGCTTTCACCAGCCCAGTGTATTTCAACCAATTTCAAAACATGCCCCCACCTGATAAGAAGGGAAATCTCACACCTGTTAATATGAATAGAAATGTCAAGGCCAACTTGGGGCCCAAGCCAAATGAAAGTAACAGTAATTTTGAATATGATTTTCTAAACTTTGCTGGAGTCTGTGCCAAAAAGGTAGCAATAAAGGGTCGGGAAGGCCTGTCGTCAGCAACTTTATATTAAAGTTCTTATATCTCCAAACAATGGGTTCTTTTTGAGGCCCCTACATTAATTCTCATAGTCTTATAAAGTCAGAGCCTGGCCCAGCCCACTTTCCAAGTCTGCGATGAGGATGAGTGCACTGTCTGGTACACCTTAGAGAGGAATGGGTGTGTGGGAGCATCAGCTCACGTGACTGCAGAAGGACTCCCGCTCCTGCCCCTGAACTTTCTGAAAAGCCGCACTTACTTCATGAGATGAAATTTCACTGAATGGACAGCGGGATGATGGAGCGTTTGCACTGAAGCAGTTTTTTAAAAGGCAGTCTGATTGTCATAGTAACGCTCTAAAAAGGCTTTGACATAACTTTGGAATTACTTCACATCCATTTACACAGGACATCCACTTGGGGTGAGAGATAAGTGCTTCTGTTACCGCAAAAATAGATAGAAAATCCATTTACCCTTTTTAGCCAGGGTATGAAAGCAGAAGAGAATTATTTTTAAAATGCAATTTCTGACTTCAAGTAAGGAATATTGGGAAAAAATGTCTTGGTGTAGTCTGGAGTTTCCTAATAAAAGAAAGCACTGCAAGAAATCTTAAGTATGGGTGTTTGGGGAAGCAGAGAAATTTAAGGCCAGTAAAAACACTACTGGTTATTGAGTCATCAGGAAGGACCTGGCTCAGGCAGGCAGGACCCTCTTATTCTAAAGACTGAAACTTTCCTTTGTAAACATTCCCAAAGCTTAAAATCTCACTGTCATGTAGTTTCTCATGGGTAAGCTTGGCAGCTTAGCATGTTTGTCTCATTCTAGCTTCAGAAAAGACCATCCCCGTCGAAGGTATTCATTGAGCCCCTTTTTACAACGAGTCTTGCTAGATCAAGGGAGGAAAGCCAAAAGATGAAGTTTCTGTCATTGAAGTCTTACAAGAGCTACCCCTTCCATTGGCTCAAAACCATTCTTACAACTGGGTATTGTTAAGCTCTTCAGAACCTCAAATTTGGATCAGGCTTCAGTATGTCTTGCTCATCTCCTAATTCAACACACTGGAACAAGTAACACCTGAAGAAGTTAAGTGGCTTGTCCCAAGTTACACGCAGAGTCAGGCTGCAAATCCAGGTCTCCTACACCCAGGCCAGATGAAAAGTGTGTCTCAGTGCTTTCCTTCACAAAGGTGTGATAGCCGGTATCTACTGTTCAATTCCCCTCAAAGTAAACTCCCCTATATGTGGTTTGTTTTTATGTTTTCTGTCTCCCTTCTCCTATACAGAAATTTATAGCTCTTTCACTTTAAAAATATGTATAGGTTCCCATTCCTTGGAATAATAGCTGGTTCCAGGTCTGGGACAGGGGAGGTACGAGATGAGCTTGGGATTACACACTGCTGGAAAACAGGCAGGCACTCATGGGCTGACTAATGGGGCCTTGCAGAAAGAGCCAATGGCACGGGGCTCACGCTATGTAAATTTGGGGCACGTTGAATGTCAGAAAGAATAATGGTGGTAATTTATGAATGAAACATAATCTGTTGAGTCCATAGTGATAATAAATGAATAACATAAATGTATAATTAAGTAAATAGAGAAAGAAAGGGAAAAGGAAAAGCTCTTCTTTATAGAAGAATGCCAGATCATTAATGTAGAGAAAAGGGTAACGTTAGAAAGTTCACTATTTTACAATCCCCTGTGAAATACATGATTCACACAAAGTTCATCGATGAACACCAAAACCGTGTTATGAAACAACGCTGGGTGTCAGGATATTCTCCTTGTGCTAAAGGATCACATGCAGACTACTTGTTAAATAAAAAGGGGGCAAAGGACCCCTTTACAGTGGAGAGACTCGACGGACACTGCCTTCACAAGTGACCAAACTTATTATCAACAGGAGTGCTAGGGCCCAGGTATCAGTATTTTTTAAACCTTTCCAGCTGATTCTAATTTCCATCCAGAACTGAGAATACCATCCTAGACTTTAGATTTACACAAATATGTATGTAAACACACATATATATTTTCTTAAAGTTGTAGTAAACAATCAAGGCATCCTTATCATTGTCACAGGACTTTGATTGTTAAAGGCTCTGCCTTACAAAGACTATACTATGGAAAAATATATCGCATGTGCGCGCGCGCGTGTGTGTGTGTGTGTGTGTGTGTGTGTGGAGGTGGGGGTAGAAAGAGCTCTGCTGTAAAATATTAACAATTGAATCTAGGTGAACAGTATACAGGTGTTCGTTATACTATTCTTTCAATTGTTTTCAATGTTTCAAAATTTTAAAGTGAATCAAACCTTTTTGTAAAATAGAAACCCAATAGAAACCCTTTAAGCTCCACAAAGCAAGGGATGTTTGCTTGTCTGTTCTTCTCACTAATGTGCACTAAGCACTTACAGCAGTCCCTGGCACACAGTAGGTAGTCAATAAACACGTGTTTAATTAAAAAAAAAACAAGCAGAAAAGAAGGTGGCTCCGGCTGGGAATCGAAGGGGCTGAAGCCAGGAAGCCGGCTGCCTGCAGCACGGGCCCTGCCAGCGGCGTTTTCTCAGAGCTCCTCTAGAGCCACAGGAATGCCAGGACGAGGCTCCTGTGGGCAGTGCTCTCTCGGCTGCATCCGCTTTGGGTGCCGCCAGCTGGGCAGAAGGTTGGGGAAAGAAGAGTCACTCAGCCAGAATGGCTCACCGTGACCTGCTTTCCCGCCACCCACCATGATCTAACTGGAAATGGCAAGATGTTTCTATGAGAGTGTAAAAACGTAAGCATCCGTCAGCACGCAACGTTTCAGGAACCCCACAGGGGTGACCCCACTCGAAGGGTGAGATTAAAATCTTATAGTAAGGCAGCGGCTGACTTCTTCCTTCACTGCAGCACCTTTAATGCCACCAAAGCAATGCATTATTTTCAAAAGTTTAGTAAGATGCTGGCAGTTGATAACTTATTACTTCATTTCTAAATTCTGAGGTTGAAGAAACATATGTATTAAGAAATGGCTGGCATAGGACTGAAACCAAAATGCCCTAGGAGCTTCAAGGAAAAGGAAAGCACCAGGGCAGTGGCGAGGGATTCTGGGGTGTGTCACAGACCGAGGGGCTCCCTAGAAGGTCAGCCAGATAAAGGCTTCTTTCTTTCCTCCTCTCTCTTTGTCCTCTTGCTTTTGCCATCTCTTTAATTTTTCTTCCCTTAATCCATCCTCTCTCTCTCTCTCTCTCTCTCTCTCTCTCTCTCTCTCTCTCTCTCTCTCTCACACACACACACACACACACACACACACACACACACACACACCGTGACTGAAACTAAAGTGAAGCTCAGGTTGACCTCAGCCTCCACTTCCCGGCCACCTGGTAAGTGGAGCCAGGCCATCTTTTAATAGTGACTGTTTGAGAAGGAAGTGCAGACCCTTTTAACTAGAAAAGTCCCCCAGGCATGTCATCTCTTTCCTGTGTGGACCTGCAAGGGAGGTGATCTTACCTCTCCCAGCTGGAAGGAGCCTGGCAGTGCTTTCTGAACTGAATTCACAAAGAAAGGGAAGAGCCTGTTTGGAAAGACACACTCTCCTGCTGCCAACACAAGCAGATCTTGTAGGGTGGAGGGAAACTGCAACCCCTCCAAGATCTTTGCTCTCCTTGGGAGCTGAGGCTCTCAGGTTTCACAAAGGAATTTATAGAGCAGACTGACGCCTCTGGGGTTGGAATCAGCTCAGGACTAAGTGGCGAGCTTGAAGAGGGACAGGCATCCTTCTCCGCTTTTGTGCGGGCTGGTGATTGTTTACCAGGGATGAAAATGTCCTCTCACTGAAAAGGAATGTTTGGCAAGGAAATGACCTCTGGAGGCACAGCCCAACTGCTCCCTCGGGAGTCAGTTTGGTTAATAACAGATCAGAACCACCAACCTGGACAGTTCGTACTGGGCAGTGCATGGGAGGGGCTGGGATCACAGGAGCTTTGTGATGTTTAAAACAACTCCTGCCTTCAAAAGACAGCTGTCCTCTTTTTTAGGTAAATAATATAAGGCAAACGAAGGAAAAGGGGGAAATGAGGTTAGAAATCATATCAAAAGAGTAAAAGGAATGTTTGATTTATTTGTGTAAGCATTTCCTACTGTACCTCTTAGCTCAGAGCTTGTCCTAGGTGCTTTCAAAACCATGTATGAGGATCCGTTGCTCTGGCTGCCGATATCTACACTTGGATGAGGGAGATGATGAGCTTCCTTATTTGGTGGCTCTGGAAGGCACATTCCCTCCTCACCTCTCTTCTCATAAGAGCCCAGCCCGGTTCGCAGGAGCCAAGCCGTTCAGCAGCCCCCACCCATGGTACTGCCTTATCTCAGAGTCTTCACTGGAATTCCCAGGCCCGCCCGGTGCTCCGGATGTGTTTCAGTTCGTGGCCCACCACTGGGCTCCTCTTGTCATGACAAGCAGATAACATAGCTCACATGCCTCCTCCTTTCCCGCATACCAGCTGGACCCCAGATCTGAAAAGGAAACACACCACAAACCACAAGAGATGGGGTTTTATTTTTATATAGACATTGTGAAGACTGAAATAAACCTAGAATTGTGAGAAGTGCTTTCCCATAGTGTTTCAATTTATTCTCTCAATCACCCTGGGACTTTAACAGATGAGGAAATTAGCAGATCCAGAGGTTAATTAAATATCCACAGCGACATAGTGTGTGTGTATATGTGTGTGAGGGGGGTGTGAATTCAAACTCTAAGCTGACTCTGGGCCCAGAGCATCATTATTGTCATTAAATCCCATCACAACTAAGAATGACCCTGATGGCAACCATTGTCAAGAAGATTTACCAAGTTCAAACATCATTAACTTCAAGACAAGTCGTAGTCTTTCTTCAGGGCTTGGTGTCAAAAGGTACACTTCCGTTATTCATCAACATCACCATGGTTACAACCACAACTCAAATGCAATTTACAAGTACTTTATGTCTAAGAAGCAACAAGAAAGTAGAGAAAATATTTGTCAAACATATTAGTAAGTGAATTGGTATAGCTATGAAATAAAGTGTCGGGAATATGTCCAAATCAATACATATGAACCAGTGAAATGCCTCCTTTAAAAGACCAATAGAGACTCTTATGTGGGGTAAAACAATACAAACCCAGCTCTATGCTGTTTATGAGAGACACACACACCAGAATGACACTGAGTGGTAAAAAATGAAGGCATGGCCAAAGGGACACCATGTAAATGCTACCAAAATACACAGAAGAGGTAATAATAGTACCAGACAAAATAAGTCAAAGAAAAAAGGACTAAATGGGGCAAAGGGATGAAAAACACAAGCCAACAAAAAAGTTCTACCAGTAATTGATTTTTATGTAGTCAAGAACTATACAGTCATCAAAATATCTGAAGACCAAGCCTGTGCTCTCAGGTCTGCCTAAGAACAGTACACGTAGGAAAAAGTACTCTTTGGGCCCCGTAGAAACTTGTTCCTTCCAGTGGATGATTTGTCTGCAGTATATTTAAAGCAGGGAGCTGAAGCTCAGGCTTCCAGAATTGGAATTTTCAAAATGTTTCAGGGAGAGGTTATTTGCTGTACGAGTATTTTACATCAGGGAAGCATTATAACAAATAGACCATGAAAATCACACCACATCCTAAGGAAAAACAAAAAGCCACAGAAGGTTCTTGGAGCGTCTCTTCAGGAAATCCTCAAGCACTCAAGTCTCTCGCCAGTTAGGGTGATGTGTCCATAAATTTCCCCTAACAAACTCATTCCAGCATCAAAAAATGACAAATCAATCAAACTTTAGGGGATTGATAGCTGAACTCTTCCAGGACGGGGAACATAAAGCCAGGAAAGGAATGTATGCCAGAAAATTAAACCCCTTCTTGCCAGAAATGAAAATAAAGACAGGAAAAAAAAAAACCCAGTTACTTCTTTTCAACTCCTGTCTACCATTTTTTAGGCAAAAGAGTGAAGATGCAGCTTAAAGCTCATTACAGGTGAAAGGGAATTTCTCACAAAATTAAGGAACAAAAGCACTCAGTTCTTGAATTCGGCTGGTCTTCTCCAGCAGGGCTTGCGTCCGTGGGGGCAAAGGGCCAAGAGCTAATGAGGGAAAAGGTTTTCTTGGCACCAGGTTGCTAATCATATCCTTTGAGGGGACACAATCTGAGTTTATGTTTAAGAGAAGTTGAACACTAGTAGGTGCTAATTTTGAGTTTATTCTGATAAATGTACATTAGACCATGAATTGGTTAGAAAAGCTGAACGAACAGTTTCCAAGAGAAGAAAGCTTTTTCTTCCTGATCCTTTATCAGGTCACACTAAGGTGAGATTCCTTTCCTTAAAGGGGAGTGGACGCAGTAGAGCTGAGCTCACTACTACCTCTGTTCTACATCCAAACCAAGTAAGTGCCTTCGAACTCCGTGGGAACACAGAAAGCAGACCCCACTGGGTCATTGACCAGCAAAGTTTTTTTGGTGTGTAAATGGGTTGAACACACACAGGTACACACATATACATGTATACATGTATCGATTTATATAAATAGTAGATAGATAAATAAATAGATGAGAGATAAAGGTGTTTATTTGGGGTCTTCTTCTATCTCTCCCTCTCTACTCCTTGTGTTCTCTTTTCTCTTTCCCCTCTCTCTGTCTCCTGACCCTGCCTCTGTTTCATTCCCTGTTTGTCTGCCAGTGGGCAGCTCTGGTCTCTGTTGTTTCTCTGTGGAGCTCAGCATATTTCTCTCAGTCACTGGCTATCTGCGCTTCTCTCTTCCTCTTTTTGTCTCCCTCCCTTCCTTACTCCTGCTTTGGCTCTGGCTGTGGCTGCTGCTGCTGATGCTGCTATGATGCATTTTCTATTGATGGAGTGAGCATTAAGGATGCCCAAATATGGTAACAGGTTTGAGTCAGGGCTGAGATCATGGTAGGCAGGCAATGCTTGCACTCTGCACAGTGCTCAGGAAACTCAGGACTGTCAACACCAGCCCACCTTATGTGCAAACACTTATGGTCAGGAGGAGACAGAGTGATGTAGCCAGGCTCCAGTTTATAAAAGGCAGCAGAGGCTGTCTGTTGGCAGCTGCCACTTATCACAGTCCAGTCAATGTTCTACCCCACAGCAGTATGCATGCACGCTGGTCATGATCATTTTGCTGGGCTCTTACTGGAGGGGAAACCATCTTCCTTAGAATTACTTAGACAATTAGAGTAAATCACTGGATTTAAAAAAAAGCTCAGGTACAACAATGAAACCATTGAAAAAATTTTTTTCTTAAATAAAGCTAACCTCTTTTTAAAAGAGTGTTCAAAGAAATTACTACATCAGAGTTCTGAGATGTTAAGAATTCCTCTCATTTCTTTCTCTGGCTAGAGTCAGGAACCTTCTAGAATACTGCAATTGCTTGTTGCTTAGAGTGAAGGATAAAGGATAATTTTGTTTGTCTGAGATTTAACCCACCTGAGTATTTTTCCAACACGTTGCTTGAGCAAAACCCTAGCTAAACAACTTTCAACCAACCTTTGAGGGAATAACTTTTCTAATTAAAGAGCTTCACTTAACTAAGTACTCAGCCATGCCATTTTAAAGAACTCATTTTTACTGAATCCTTCTGGAACCTACAGAAAAATCTCCAGAATGGACAGTATCAATTTCAGCTACAGAAGACAGCTGCAGCGAGGGGCCGGGGAGACAGGCTATAATGCAGGATGTCAAGGGTACAGCCCCAGTTTTCTCTTTTTCCTTTTTGTGGTTTTTCTTTAAGGAGAGTACAAGTCAGAAAGGCAGGGAAGCTTATCCTTTAAATTCATGGCTCATGAAATTGATTAGAAAAGGCTTATCAAGTCTTTCTGAAGGGCTCTCTAAGGTGTGAAACTTTGCACCTAGGACAAATTCTAAACTGTAATGAGGCTTTCCCCTCAACCCATCCTGTATATCACCATTTATTGAGCACTCATCACATGCTACACCGTGGGGTAAATGTCTAATTAGCTCATTTAAATTTCATAGTAACATTTTAATACAGATACAATTATTTTCACTAGTTTGCAAATGAAAAAGCCAAACCGGATGGATTAAAGCAGTTTGTTTACACAGCTAGGAAGGGAGTGATCTGGGATTTAAACCCAGGTCTGCTGACCTTATAGTCTGTGTTTTCAAATAAATACCTGTCTCATGGGCAGATTCATCACCTGAGAGATCAGCTACAGAGAGAAAACTGGCCCTAAGTCTCAGTGGCAACAAGTGTCCCAGATGAGGTCTGCTTACTCTCCCAGGGCCTGTTCAGTAAATCTCAGAATGTTATGGAGAGCATTGTAATAAAAACTATTTAGATTTGTTAAGCCCTATACCATTTGTAAAGCCTGGTATCTATTATTCTGAATAATCTTTTCAAGAAAGCATATTCCCATTTTAACAGAAAAAGAGACTAAGTTCCAGAAAAAGAAACTATATTCCCAATGACTGACCATCAAGACTCGGGCCAAGGCTGATCTGACTCTTTGTCCAGTGCCCTATGACCTACTTCTCCTGGGACAACTCCAGTTAATTGATCATTACTAGTCTGAAGTATTGTTTTGAAAAACAGTCTCCGGGTGAATCAAGACTTAGCAAGAAAAAATGCCATGACTGGTTAGCCATGTCTGCATGAGCACCAGTATTAAAAGCAGCAACACACTTGCACAATTAGGTCATCGCTGATCTGGTTAGTGCAACCACATGATTTTACAGGAGAGGAAATGGAGGACCACCTCAGAAATGCTGAGACTTCTCAGAATTTGAATTAAGTCGATTTCAACTGAACTGAAGCTGAATTGAATGAATTGAAGTGAACTGATTTGAACTGAATTAAACTAAACATACCTGGACCAAAGAAAGCATGAGAGGGAACCTCAAAAAACCCAGAATTTATTTATAAAAATTTGTATATTTATTCTTACATGTTTAAAATTCAGATGCCTTCAAAGTCATCTCCAGTTGATGCAATACACCTATTGAGATGTTTTTTCCACAGCTCAAAACAGTTTTTGAACTCATCGATTTTGACGCCTTTTAGCGCTTCTGCTGTTTTTTTTTTGTTTGTTTCACCTCTTCCACATTGGCAAAACATTTCCCTTTGAGGACTTCTTTCCCCCAGGGAAACAAAAACAAAGTGTTGCTTGAGGTGATATTGGGTGAATAGGTAGGATGGGGCACAGTGGTCATGCCATTTTGGATCAAAAACTGCTGAACACTCAGCACCATGTGGGCAGGTGTGCTCATAAATCACTCATCATGAAATGGGCAAATGTGTTGCAAGAGTCCTCAAAGAAAAATTTGCTGAAGCCAGACACAGCCTCTCACAACAATACCAGTTGGTACTTTGGATACAGATAGGTTCCTAGAATACTCACCTAGTTGGGTAAGCCTATACTACAAGGGGCCTGCCCTCCAGAAGATAAATTCTGGGGGGTTTTGTGTCCCCCGTTATAATGTTATGTATAGTAATCAGTATGTTACACCGTGAAATATTGAAATAAAACAGAAATAGAACTAGAATTCGTGAGAAGAAAAGTACAGAGCATTTCCTTATCTTAGATTCTCACTATCCAGAAATTGCTTGTGAGTAACTAACAGTAAATATTATTAATTCATAGATTTAATAAGATGTTGAGTGGTACTTTTCTTCTTGCCCTAAATTTGTTGTCTAGGGCCTCCAGCTGAAAAACAGGGAGAGTGGCCGGCCACACACTATGAGAACTGGGGTCAAAACTTTGCTCTGGGGAACACATAATAGAACTAGCCCTGAGGAAGCTCCATTACCATCATTCCTCTACTACCTCTTCAATCTATGTGAATGACTGTCTACTTCATCAGAAAACATGCCCTTTTTTAATAACAAATATTGAATGCAAATTTGCCATCATAAAATATAATAATTCATAGGTAATATAACTTGTATATACATATAATTCCCCACCCCCAAAACCAATATAATGCCCTAACTTGATAGAAATAATATAAATAAAGGGGACATAATTTATAATTAAAATAATATGTGTTTTAGTGGGTATTTTCTGGAGCATAACAATACTGGAGGACATAATGATGTCACTGATTGGGCCTCCTTATAATGAATGTTTGGATTTTTTAAAAAAGTACATGAATATAATGTTGAAAAGCATTGACATTTTGTCTTTATATTTAACATTGACATAAGAAATAGATAAGTAGCCATGCCTGGTGTGGCTCAGTGGACTGAGCACCTGCCTGTGAACCAAAGGGTCGCCAGTTCGATTCCCAGTCAGGGCACATGCCTGGGTTGCAGGCCAGGTCCCCAGTAGGGGGCATGTGAGAGGCAACCACACATTGATGTTTCTTTCTCTCTCTCTTTCTCCCTCCCTCCTCCTCTGTCTAAAAAACCAAAAAGTAAAATTTTAAAAAGAAAAAGAAATAGATAAATAAATTTGTATATATATACTTAATCTCCATGGAACAAATAAAATGCAGATCTATGTACTGGCCACTTAAACAGTGCAACCAGCTTGTCATTAGTAATGTGATTGTCCAAAATGGTCAACAGTTCCTGGTAAAGTTCCTAAAGAAACAAGTAATGTATAATCTCCCCTTGATTTACACAGTAGTTATATTTTTGGAAAATTAATACCTATGAAAGCAATAAAAATACATTTTATTTTTTAACATAAAAAAGAATTAGGGTCTAATTCTTTTTAGTACTTAAATAATTAGAAAACATCTTAGAGGGTACTGGAAAGATGTGTGAAATGTGAGACAGTTCTTGGTGTGAAATTGTCCCATGCATTGCTGGAAGTCTGGAATCCCTGGCCTCACCCTTTAAATGTTGTGCCATCTCCCACTGACTGTGACAATCACATATTTCCAAAGTTCCACTAGGAGATGATATCACCCCATTGAGGACATTGTGCTCTACAGAAAAGACTTGGAATGGAATGGAATTCTAACGGAGTATTTCAGCGATGGCTACTACCACATTTCCTGGATGAGACTGAGAGGTTAGCTTCTCATCCAAGCCAAGTAAGGAGGGGCACCAAGAGAATTAAGTATGGAGATTGGGCTTTCCAGCATGGAAAAGAGGGTGCCATCTCCTTCCCCATTTAGATAATCACAGTAGATAGCTCTTCTGCTTCTGTATCAAAAAGAAATGGAAAGATGTGGAGGGAGCAGAGATGATTATCACTCAAAGCATCTGCATATCCACCACTGACCCAGGCAATGAGCTTGAGTTTCCCATGGGACAGCTGGACACAACACATTGCAAGGAGCTGGGCTTGCGCCATCTTGCCTTACCCTACCTAAGAGGGCTGTCTATCTAGTCCAAATACCCAACAACAAGAGGGTGTTGCATATGCTGCCTGCCCTTGGTGACAGCTGATGTGGAAGGAGAGTCCAAGAGTAGAAGAGTTGAAAGTGGAGCCAAATCTTCCAGTCAGAAAGTAACAAAGTAGGGGGAGGAGACGGAGGTCTTTAGGAGACTCCAAAGAACTGCCACACAAACACATGTTATTATACAGAGGTATGGACATTGATGAGGGTGTGCTGGGTAATTAGCAATACAATAAGGAAGGACCTCAGACAGTTAAGTAATAATGACCATTTGTGATGGTTGATTTTACGCGTCAACTGGCCGCAGGGTGCCCAGATATTTGGTTAAACATTATTCTGGGCGTGCCTTTGAGGGGTTTCTGGATGAGATTAACATTTGAATCAGTTGACTGAATAAAGCAGATTGCCCTTCCCATTGTGGGTGGGCCTCATCCAATCTACTGAAGGTCTGAAGGTAATAAAGGACTGAGTAAGAGGGAATTAGACCTCTCCGCTTGTCTTTGAGCTGGGACGTGGATCTCTTCCTGCCTTTGGACTCAGATTCAGACTAGAACTTACATCATTGGTTCTCCTGGTTCCAAAACCTTCACACTTGGACTGGAGCTATCCCATTGACTCTCCCAGGTTTCTTGTTTTCCATCTGCAGACCTCGGAACTTCTCAGTCTCCATATCACCTGAATAAATTCCTTATAATAAATCTCTAGATAGATAGATAGATAGAGAGACAGACAGACAGACAGACAGAGACATAGAGCAGCGGTCCCCAACCTTTTCGGCATCAGGGACCACATGAAAGACAATTTTTCCATGGACCAGAAGAGGAAGCGATGGAGCCCAGGCAGTAATGGGAGGGATGGAAAGCAGACGAAGCTCTGCTCACTTGCCCACACCTCCCCTGCCGTCCCCTGCTGCTGTGTGGCCCAGTTCCCTGGGGACCCCTGATATAGAGATAGTATCCCATTGGTTCTGTTTCTCTTGAGAGCCCTGACTAATACACCACCCCAGTGCAGTGAAGGAGCTAGAACCCAGGTGAGTGGAGAGGAAAGGTACAGCACTTAGAACAACATAAGAGATTGAAGTATTGTACTCTAGTAGACTAAATTTTAACAGCTAAATATGAAAAACAAAGTATGCAATATACCTAAGATGCCATTAAAGCAAAAAGAGTGAATTGATGAAATATAATTGGGACTTGGGAGCAGCATTTGAAAGAAATCATGTTTCATATTTATATTCCCACAAGTTGAAATGCCTCAGTAACCTAGTTACATACCTGATTTTGTCCCACTAAGGACAGAAAGTAATAAGAAGCCATTTGATATAATAGAAAATAAAAACTAGGATCAGAAAAAATATAAATCAAATAGAATAATTGAGAATACAGGAAAGTCAGGTCAGAGATCCACAGGACTTCCACTCCTACATTCCATTAGGGTTAAGCCACAAATATTAGCAACCAAAGCAGAAAGGAGAACATGATTCATTAAATGATAACAGGGATAAAATACACTAACAATTTCCAAAATAAAAATGCTCTGGGAGGTACATATTAAGGAATCAACGCCAATGGCTGTATCTGTCCAACGCTCTGTCTTCTATTGCTTGAATGGTTTAAACATGCCCTCCAATTAATGATATGCTATAGATTAATAATACTTACGGCTAAAATTAAGAACCACTGTGTGCTGACAGTGCTAGTACTTCTAGTTGTTGTCTTCATCTTATAGATGGGACCCTGAGGCTCACAGAGATTAGGTAACTAGACATTGACTCAGCCAGCAAGTGGCAGAGCCAGAGTTTGAAGTCAGGTCTGCTGGCTCCTAAGCCCACACTTTTCACTAAACCAATTCTATATGCTTCTGTAAGAAATCAGTAAATGCTGACAAAGTGACATCTTAGCCCAAGTGCCCTGGTTAAGTGAGGAGTAAACACACTGGTGACACCTCACAGTTTTGAAAAGGCAACAATATGACAACAGGGGTAACAATGTTTGAAAACCCTACCCCGGAAGGGGTATGCTTCATGCTATTTTGTCTTTTATGCCACAAAATCTCACCATATTTAGGGCAGAAATTTGAGAACCATTTGCCCAACATCAGTGTTACCTGGAGCCAAGGAGAGGGGACTGGAATGTGCATGCGTGAACAGTGACAACTTCAATGTACTAGTCAGTGGGGGTGGTAGACATCATTGAGTGAGCATATGTGCTAATGGTCGATGTATTCAAAATGACTGAGTGAGTAGAGCAACGAATCTCCATCAAATCTTACATTAACCTTGAATATTCCTCCTCAGAAACTCTTTGGATGATTCAGAAGGCTGTAGCTATGGGCAACTGGTGATTGACAGCTTCCTTACAACAATGTGCCCACTTTGCATCACCTGTCTTACAGAGTGTTTTGATAAAACATCAAATCACCCAGATGACTTAGACGCCTACATCCCAGATCTGGTGCACTGTGACTTCTGGCTTTTCCCAAAACTAAACTCGCCTTTGAAAGGGAAGAGATTTCAGACTATTGATGAGATTTAGGAAAACACAATGAGGCAGCTGATGGCAATTGGGAGAACTGTGTGAGGTCCCAAGGCACCTACTTTGAAGGGGACTGAAGTGTCATTATCTTATGTACAATGTTTTTGTATCTTCTTAAGTAAATGTCTCCATTTTTCATAGTATGTGGCTGGATACTTTTTGAATATGTAGAAAAGCAGAATATTAGTTTTACAACTTAAGGCAAGATCTGACTTCCCTGATTCTGTGATCCCATTGACTTTGAGTTTTGAGATGCCTTTATTCTGTATTAGGGTGGCAGCTGAAGTATTGTTGAAAGTGGTTCAACTTTGGAATCTAAAGACCTGGATTCAAGTTCTGTCCACTTAAATTGTTTATCTTGAGTGATCTTCAGTTCCCATTTTCTTATCTGTAAAATTCAGATAATAAATCCTACCATTCAGGAGAAAGATGAGACTATATATGTAAAAATATGTTTATAAAGCCTAAATGGAAATTACACAGTATGACATCTCTGGGATAAAAGCAGAAAAGGAGCCAGCTGGCTGCCTAAAAGGTCACTTGGTTAAGAATAAAGAGATACACATAAATTGATATTCCATTTCATGTTTCACTGTGATTGTGTCTTTACTTAAATATTATTTTAAGTATTTTTATTTAATTATAAAAGTAGTACACATACATTGAAAAATTTAAATAGTACAAATATGTTATAAACTTAAAAAAGTGAGAAAAGGGGAAGAATAAAGAGACACAATACTTACACGATTTGAGTCCCAGTAAGTGACCTAGTACTCTGACAAACTCCCTGATTTACATAAATCATACATTTGTTAAACTTTATTTTTCTCAGGTACTAAACAAAGTTAGACTAGATGTTATCAAATGCTCCTTTTCATCCCTAAATATTTTGATTTTTGAGTGTTGTTTTACTTCAATTTGTTTTCATGTTTGTGTAAGAATATCAATTGGGATCAAGAATATTATTGCTTGGATTTCTATTTTGAAAATGTGTGAAATGTGAATATTCCCAATGCTTGACACTTGTAACTAACGCATGTAAAATTGTTCAGAGTGACTTCTGGAATACGTTTATCTGTCAACTGATCTGTATAGAGGCATCTTAGTGCTGAACTTCACATGTTGAATGGGTTATAATTTCTCATTAGTTTCCAGTTGCATTTTTGGATCTTGAAAAATTAACTTTTACTTATGATTACTGTATTAGTTTCCTAGAGCTTCCATTACCAAGTACCACAAGCAGGGGGACTTAGCAACACACATTTATTTTCTCACAGTTCTGGATGCTGGGATTCCAAGACCAACATATTGATGGGGTTGGTGCCTTCTGAGGGAAGAAACTGTTCCACACCTTCCTCCTGGCTTCTGGTGGTTTATTGGATGTCATGGGTGGACCTATGGTCCACCAAAATTCATATGGTGAAATTTTAACCCCAGTATCTCAGAATGTGACCTCATTTGGAGATAGGGTCCAAATTTTTGGGAGACACAATTTAACCTATAACAGTTACTCATTGTGGTGGATTGAAAATCATAGCCACAATAGTTTACTACTCTTCCCATCAAGAGATGAAGTATATTCTATCATCCTTTGATCTGGGCAGGAATTGTGACTTACTCTGATTAAGAAAACATAACAATACTGATGCTGTGTGGCCTAGAGTCTAGGCCTCAGAAGTCCTTGCAGTTTTGAGGGCTTCTGGTCAAGATGGAGGCATAGGTAGACACACTTTGCCTCCCTGTACAACTACAGAGAGAATTACAATTAATCTTCAAAACAAATAACACCCAGAACTGTAAGAAAATTGAACTGTATGGAAGTCGATTTAAAGGATTAAAGAATTAAAGGATTTAAACCAAGGATTTAAAGAAGCCACATTCATTCAGATGGGTAGGAGGGACAGAGATGAGATGGGCAGAGAGGTGAGGAGACACAGGGTGGTACAGACAGGCGGTGGAATGGGTGGTCTCACATTCACATGTGGTGGATAGAAATCAGGAGGAATACCAAGGGAGCAAGGGACCCCAGCCCAAGTCTCGATCAAATGACCCAGGATTCCAGTGCCAGGAAGATAAATTCCCATAACTTCTGGCTGTAAAAACCAGTGGGGTTTTGGGTGGTGGAAGAAAGTGTTGAATTTTCAGAAAACTCCACTTAAAGGGCCCTCATGGTCTTAGAATATATGCAAACCCACCCTTTCTGGATTTAGCACCAGGGCAACAGCTAGGGCATCAGTTACATATGGGGAGTGGATGAAGTGACTGGAAATGGGATGAGTGCTGGGAAAACCTCCAGAAGCCAAGCAGCAGCACTGTCCCCTCTCTGAGGCCTCCCCCAACAAAGAGGCACAAAGTGGTGAAGTGGGTTGCCCTGCCCGAGCAATTACCTAAGGCTCTGTCCACATAATTTACAGGTGACTTTTCTCCAATAGGCCATGCTACTAAGACAGGGAATCAAAGCAGCTCTACCTAATACACAGAAACAAACACAGGGAGGCTGCCAAATTGAGGAGAAAAAGAAATATGGCCCAAATGAAATAACATAATAGAACCCCAGAAAAAGAACCAAATGAAATGGAGATAACCAACCTATCATATGAAGAGTTAAAAACACTGGTGATCAGGATGCTCAGAGAACTCACTGAGTATAGGAACAACATGAAGGAAGAAATGAAGGCTACACTAAGTAAAATAAAGAAAAGTCTACAGGGAACCAACAGTGAAGGGGAGGAAGGTGAAATTCAATCAATAATTTAGAACATAAGGAAGAAATAAGCATTCAACCACAACAGCAAGAAAAAACAAGAATTAAAAAAAAAAGGATAGACTAAGGAGCCTCTGGGACATCTTTAAATGTACCAACATCCGAATGACAGGGGTGCCAAAAGGAGAAGAGAATGAGCAAGAAATGGAAAACTTATTTGAAAAAAATTTCCTAACTTGATGAAGGAAATAGACATAAAGTCCAGGAAGCACAGAAAGTCCCAAATAAGTTGGACCAAAAGAGGACCATACCAAGGCACATCATAATTAAAATGCAAAAGGTTAAAGATAAAGAATCTTTAAAGCAGCAAGATAAAAGAAGAGAGATACTTACAAAGGAGTACCCATAAGACTGTCAGCTGATTTCTCAAAAGAAACTTTACAGGCTAGAAGGGACTGGCAAGGAGTATTCAAAGAGATGAAAAGCAAGGACCTACAACCTAGATTACTCTATCCAGCAAAGCTATCATTTAGAATGGAAGGGCAGATAATATGCTTCCCAGACAAGGTAAAGCTGAAAGAGTTCATCATCACCAAGACATTATTTAACATTACATGAAATGTTAAAGGGATTTATTTAAGAAAAAGAAGATTAAAACTATGAACATTAAAATGGCAACAAATTCACAACTCTCAGAGACTGAATCTAAAAAAGCAACCTAAGCAAACAACCAGAACAGGAACAGAATCATAGATATGGAGATCATCTGTAGGATCATCAGCTGGAAAGGAGAAGAGGGAGAATGGGGGAAAAGGTGCAGGGATTAAGAAATACAAACTGGTAGATACAAAATAGACAGGGGGATGTTAAGAACAGTATAGGCCATGGGAAAGCCAAAGAACTTATACACACGACCCATAGACATGAACTGAAAGGGGAGATTGCTGGAAGGAAGGGGGGTACCAGGCTGATGGGTCAGAGGGGGAAAAATAGGGACAACTGTACTAGCATAATCAATAAAATATATTTTTTTAAAAAGAGTTCTTGCAGTTTCTGCCTTCCCCCACTTGGAACGCTGCCCTGACGGTGCCATGCATGGAAGCTGGTCCAGTGTCCTAGAGGATAAGAGGTTTGTCGGGAAGAATCAAGGTGCCCCAGACAACAGTCAGCAACAGCTACCAGACACAAGGGTGAGACCATCCTGGGCCGTGTAAACAAAGGATGGCCCCCTACAGCCTGTGAGCCAAATTCAGCCCAGCTAATTTTGTATAGCCTATGGGCTAACAATGTTTTAAATATTTTCATGGTTGGAAAACGTCTTTTAAAGAGATAATATTTTGTGACTTGGGAAAATTATAGGAGTTCACAAACAAAGCTTTATTGGAATGTAGCTGCCCTCACTTGTTTACATATTGTCTGTAGTTGCTTTTGTGCTTAATGGCAGACTTCAGTATTTGCAACAAAAACCATATGACCATCGAAGCCTAAGCTATTTAATATCTGGTCTTATGTAGAAAAGTTTTCCAACCCCTGTCATAAGTGCTGCTGAGTTTCCAGCTGAATACAGTTGCATGAGTGAGCCCACAGGCAGCAAGCAGACGCCCTGTTCAGCCTATTCACAGGACAGGAGACAAATCCTTGTTTTAAATCACAACATTTGAGGGTGGCTTGCTATGCAACAGTAAATAACCAATATATTTATTTACCTGGCTTCCAGTTAAGTGAAAAATAATTTTTAATATAAAGACAAAGCAAAACATATCTGTTATTTCAAAAAACAAAACCTCTTAAAACATTGAAAATCTGAGCCAAACTTCTTTAATTTCTTTTCATGTGCACAGTTATAATTTTTAGATAATTATTATTTTTTATTTTTTTAAAGATTTTATTTATTTATTTATTTATTTATTTATTTATTTATTTATTTTAGACAATGGGGAAGGGAGGGAAAAAGAGAGGGAGAGAAGCATCAATGTGTGGTTGCCTCTAATACACCCCTTATTGGGGACCTGGCCTGCAACCCAGGCATGTGCCCTGATTGGCAATAGAATGAACAACCCTTTGGTTCGCAGCCTGGCACTCAGTACACTGAGCCACACCAGCCAGGGCTCAGATAATTATTCTTAACTAACAGTTTAGAGAGGAGATAATTAGTAGAACCAAAACTCTCTACTAACTTAAGTCCCCTCAGTTTACATTTGATTTCATCCTCAATCCTGATTTTCAGAACTTCTTCTCTCTGACTAGCAGCCTATAATTCTGACAAGAGCACCTGAAAAATGGGGACTGGAGTTCACCATTTCCTTTGTGTATTAACCACTGGTAATAGAATTAAACTACTCCAAGACAAACCAGGGAAGAAATATGTTGTGTCTGTTTTCTGAGTACTGTCATGGTTAACTGACTTCCTGTGCAGGAGAAACAGTCATAGCTTAACCACAGTAACTTGCAGTTTCCGGCCTCTAACAATGAAAGCTGGGACCCATGAGATCTGGGAAAACCTGGGTCTGAATCTTCCCACTTACCTTGGAGCTCCTGCCTCGACCACAGTAGCCAAGTTCCCACGATATCAAGGGGATCACTGAACTGAGTTAAAAAGTCCCAAGTTCTCATCCTGTGCCACCTTAGACATCATCCTTTCTGCAAATAAGGAGTATAACAATAGCTAACATGTTATATAATAATGATACCTAATAATACCTAACAATAACTAATATTCATATATTGAATGTTAGCAGTATACGAATTATTGTTCCAGGGATAGGCTAGGAAAGAAAACAAAGATCTTGATCTCATGGAGTTCCTCATGAAGGAGGTAAAATTCTACAGTGGGAGGAGTTGAACAAGAAACATATAAATAAGTAAATATGTAAACTGCACAGTGACAAATACCCCGAAGAAAAATAAAGCAAGGCTAGAAGCTGCTACATTAAAGGCTGTACCACTATGGTAACAGCTGCACAGAGATCTGAAGAGGGAGCCATGGGGATATCTGTGAGAAGTGCTTTCCAGGCAGAGGGAACAGCATGTGAAAAGTCCCTGAGGCAGAAGTATGCCTAGCACGTTTAAGGAACAGCAAAGAGGCAGTGTGTCTGCAGTTTAGTAAGAAAGGCAGAGAAATAGTGAGGGCCAGATCACGTAGAACTTTGAAGATCAGAGGCGGTACTTTGGATTATTCCGAATAAGATGAGAAACCAGCCCTGGCTGGTGTGGCTCAGTTGGTTGAACTGAAAGTTCTCAGGTTTGATTCCTGGTCAGGGCACATACCTAGGTTGCGGGATGATCCCCAGTTTGGGAGTGTAAGATCCCTGGTCCAGGTGCGTACAGGAAGGCAACCAATTGATGCTTTTCTCTTGCATCAGTGTTTCACTCTCTCCCTTCCTATCTCTCTAAAAGCAATGAAAAAATGTCCTCAGGTGAGGATTATAAATAATAATAGATAGATAATAGATAGATAGATAGATAGATAGATAGATAGATAGATAGATAGAGAGATAGAGAGAGAGATAGATAAGAGATTCCACAGGTGGCCTTTATCAGAGGAGTGACAAATTTTGACAAGTTTTAAAAGGATCTTCTGGCCACTATGGGGAAGATAGATTGCAGTGTGGCAAGGGTGGCAACAGAAAGACCAGTTAGAAAGCTATTGCAGTAACACAGGTTGGAGCCTGGTAGGAGTAGAAGTGATAAAAGATAATCAGAGAATGGATATGTTTTGAAAGTAGGATCAACCAAGATTTTCTGATGGAAAGGTGGTGGTGTGTGAAAAAAAGGGAAGAGTCAAGGATGACAGCGAGGTTGGTTTTTCTCTGAGTGTTTGGGGGATGGAGCTGCCATGTACTAAAATAGGAAGATCTGAGAGAAACATGTTTTGGGGGAGAAGGAATCAGGTTTTGCTTTTTTTAAAAAAAATATGTTGAGCTTGAAATATCTGTTAGACATCTAGAAAATACATTGAGGAAGTAGTATAGGTATAGGGGTTTAGAGTTCAGGGGCATAGTCCTGGCTGGAGATATACTTGAGAGTTATTAGTATGCACATGGTATTTAAAACCATAAAATTTCCTGCATTAGTGAGCTGGTTACCACTATGGGCACCTGGACATCAATCCTGCTGGAGATACTCTGAGAATGTGCCTGAGAATTGTCTGAGGCAGTTCTGGTGTGGAGAAATAGCCACTAGCTCTCAGTGCCCATTGGTCAAGGGTTGTTCCTGGGGATATTAACTCCCTCAGACTTCCAGATGTGTGTGCAGCAGGATGTCTGGGCCTATCCTCTTAGGCATCCTGTGTGGTGATGACTGCGGTAGGTTAAATAATGGGTCCCAGGGATATCCAACCCCTAATTTCTGGAATTTGCAAATGTCACCTTATAGGGCAAATCAGGACTTTGAAGGTATAACTAAGTCAAGGAGGAACTTGAGATGTGAGATTATCCTGGGTGGTCTGGGTGGACACGAGCATCCTTATAACAGGGAGAGCTGACTGCAAACTGAAGAAGAGGCCCACGTGACTAAGACATTCAGGGAGAGAAGATGGCATGCCACTGGTTATGAAGGTGAAGGACAGGTCCATGAGCTGAGGACTGCAGAGAGTGTCACTCTAGAGCTGGAAACAGATTCCCCCTTGCATTTCCAGAGGGGGTGTGGCCCTGCTAATATGTTGATTTAGCCTCGTAAGACTTAGTTCAGGTTTCTGGCCTCCAGATCTATAAATGAAAATTTTTACATTGTTTTGAACCATCATGTTTGTGCTGATTTGTAACAGCAGTCCTAAGAAACTAATAAGTGGGGAAAAAATAGTGCTTCAGGTTATATCTGCAGGTTGCTATGGCAACAACTGCAGTGAAAAGATGGGCCAAGATGATGTGAGGCAAGGAACACGTCTGGACCAATACAGTCCACCCTTTGTACTGCTTGGATCCACTGTGGCCTATGTTAAATCCAGTCATCAGATATCCTACCAACTGCTCTCGAAGCCTATTAAATACTCAGTTCAGGAGGACTAAACAGAACAAACTAGTCTGTGCCACTGCAACGGGTTCTAGCCTATTATTGACATTCATCATTTTCCTTTCTGTAGGTATCTTTGCTGCACTTCAGTAGGTATAGGATCGCCATCTGAGGGTCTGGGGCTCTTAGTGTTTTCATCCTCGTTGGGTCATGATTCCTGCAATTACCCACTTATGCTCGTCACTGAGCATGGAAGTGCCAAGAAGCATCTCTGATGGAGATGTACTTCTTCCTGCCCTGATTATACAGCAGCAATCCAGATCCTCATGATAATCAAGGAAATGACTCGATATGGTCATTTCTTTAAAAAAAAAGATTTTATTTATTTACTTTTAGAAAGAGGGGAAGGGAGGGTAAAAGAGATAGAAACAATGATGTATGAAAGAACACTGATCAGTTGCCTCTTGCATGCCCTCAACCGGGGACTCAGCCCACAAACCAGGCATGAGCCCCAACTGGGAATGGAACTGGCAACCTCTCAGCTTGCAGGCTGTCACTCAGTCCACTGAGCCATGCTGGCCAAAGCACAATATGGTAATTTCTGTCTCTGTCTTTTGGCACACTGACTTAAGAAGCCAAAAGTGACTTAATGCTAATAGTAGTTTCAGGTTTGATGGAACTATTACTGAGTCCCCTTGTGGAAACATCCTTTCCTATCACTCATAAGAAAGGACTTCTAATCTAACACTAACTGAGATAGCAAGAATAGGAAGCACACATTTCACAACTGGGTCCTTGTGATGGAACCGTGGTGAGAGGGGTCAATCCTATTTTCACCCCATTGATTTCTATGTATTGGGGATACACCATATAGCAGCTATTGGTTCAGGGTATGTACTGCATCCAGAGAATATTATCCTAATTCTGCAGGGTGCATTTCCTGAGATGATGTCATAGCTAAGTCTTTAATTGATCACTCCATCATTCTATCATACTGCCTGGTGATTTGGTATATATAAAGACAAATGAGTTCCATGGTTATATGTCAAATGTCACCTCCTCTTCTCTGTAGGATAGATGCTTTGATCTGAGACAATGTTATGTGGGAATGTTGTGTCAATAAACCAGGCATTCTGTAAGACTTTAGATGCCATGCAGAAAGAGGCACTGAAGGCAGAGAGGGTAAACCCATACCCAGAAGGACTAGGTATCACTCCAGTAAGGATGAATCATTGCTCTATCCAGAGTAGTTCAGTGTAACCCCTTCTAGTAATCTGGTGACCAATCATATAATCAATAATCCATACCAGGATGTGGCTAGCTGTTTTTCTCAAGATATAGTCCTGCATCAAGTGCTCAGTGTCAGTCTCTGCAGTTGTCAGGACAGGCATTCATGAGTGGCAGTAGCTAGAAGAGCCTGGAGGAGAAATTTTATCTCAGGTCCTTTATATTTTAGGCCGTTTACGATCTTAGGCCCATTCACAGTCTCCGTCCCAGTCACAGTGGTCACTCTTGGGCCCATTGTCCAAGTACTGGCAGGGCTGAGATGGGGAGGTGGCTAACATCCCTCAGACAGTTTACACTGCCTGCCTGCTCAGTGCCTGTTCTTTAAAGAAACAATTATGTGGCTCCCACTTTCTTTTCTCCGGTCTTCTAATCTTTCTTCTCCCAGGGTCCTGACCATCCGGCCATATCGTTTCTCACTTCTCTGTGCATGTCTGTACCTCAAGCTATTTTTTGCTTTACAGAAAGTGAAAGACTAAGTGCACTGCCGGAAGCCCTCCAACTGGGAGGACTATCTTTCAGCACTGTCCTTTAGGGCTGCCTGAGTGCGGTGGTTCTGAAATGTGATAACTGTGTATGTTCACTTAGCACCACCCTGTGATCCAGGCTGAGGTTACCCGTCCTCTGTCAGAGGGCTGCAGAGGGCTCCCTGTGAGGCCCTCAGTGAGACCTGAGGACAAGGCATTGGTACAGCAGAGAGAGGTGATATGAGAGTCTGTTATCTCTTTATCTGTTTACATAAACTTACTTGTACTTTTTGCAGTCTACTTGGATCCAAGTCTGAATGTACTATTTCCATCACATGATGGATTGTCTGACCTTGTGACTTGGTGGATCTAATAATACTCACCTCATGGTTAGTGATTTTATGCTCAGGCGCTCAACCTCTATGAGGGCGCAGTATTACATTAGATTTTACCATTGCTTTGCAAATGGCAATCAGTTCTCTACCATGGATGATGTGGCCTTACTCCAGAACCCTGAGTTCGGTGCTGTGACTTGTCTAGTGGGCCTTGGTGGAGACTCCATTCAGCATTGATATCTCCTGAAGCTGTGTCTAGTACTACTGAGTTTGATGCATCATAGGGCCTGAATGGCAGGACACTTGTATTACAGCCTGAATCTTCTGGGCATCTGGCAGCCCTCTGAATCTCTCAATGCATATGTTGGAGATGAATTCCCAAGTGCAGTACATGTTGCTTCCAGGATCCAAAGGAACCCACTTCGTGCTGTGCCAGTCATTAGTAGAGAGGAAGGCAAAGCACACAACTTGTTCTTTATCTTAGAGGCAATGTCCCAACATGATCCAACCATTAGATTCAAAAGCTTAACTAGTATGCAGAGTATCTGAATCTTCATAGGGTGTAACTCCCTCTCTCTGGTATATATATATGTCTTACAACAAATTTCAAACTATTTGTTGCTTCCTGCTCATCAAGTTCAATCAAGCCTTGACCAGTATGGCTCAGTTGATTGGGCATTGTCCCTTGAAGTAAAAGGTTGATGGTTCGATTCCCGGTCAGGGCATATGCCTGGGCTGCGGGTATAGTCCCTGGTGAGGGTGCCTTCAGAAGGCAACTAATCGATGTTTCTGTCTCACATATTGATGTTTCTCTCCTTCTCATTTCCAACCCCCTTCCCCTTCCTATTAATTAATTAATTAATTAATTAATTAATTAATTAATTTCAGTCAGTAGAGTGGGCCCAGGTGCTGGATGGTCTGTGGAATGTTGAGATGATCACAGCCCTTTGGACTATGTTGTGACAAGAGAGATTCCTGGAACACGATCCTGAAACAAGACAACAGGTGTGTACTGTTCTCTAGCCCAAATGAAAGCAAACTATATTTGATCCTCCTTAATGATGCTGGTTGAGGAAAATGTCTTTGCCAGATTAATGGCAGGACCTAGGAGAAGCCTATTTTGATGTTACAGATGAAGAAACTAAAGCTCTGGAGGGTTAAGAAACTTCAGAAAAGGTGGTTTGGAAGTCACCTCACCTGATCTTTTACCTGATACAAGAAATTCTTCTTCTGCCATTTTCAATGTAAGGTTATGAGTTCAATAGAGCGAGGAGGAAAAAACACAGGTTTGCAGGTTTGGAGACATACTGTATCAGGTTAGCTCTTGCTGTGTAATAAACCACCCCAAACTTTACTAGCTTAATTAACATCTCAGTTTCCCTCACTCCAAAATGGATTTAATGACAGATTCTATCCCAAAGGTATTGTTAAGGTCAAATAAAAAGATCTATGTAAGGTGCCTAGGACAGTGCTGGGAACATGAGAGACTTTAAAAATTCATGCCTCTGACTGAAAACACCTGTGGGGGTTGAGGCAGCAGTGGGAGAAACTCCCAGCCTCACAGGAGAGTTCACTGGAGAGACCAACAGGGTCCTAGAATATACACAAACCCACCCACCCAGGAATCAGCACCAGAAGGGCCCACTGATTGTGGGTAGCAGGAGAAGTGACTGAAAACCAGCAGAGAGCAGAGAAAGTGGCATTGTTCCCTCTCTGACCCCTCCCCCACATACAGTGTCACAACACAGCAATGTGGCTTGCCATGCCCTGGTACACCTAAGCCTCTGTCCCTTACTATGTGACAGGTGCGCCAAGACAAAAAAAAAAAAAATGGTCGAAATGAAAGAACAGATCAAAGCCCCAGAAAAAGTATAACTAAGCAACGAAGGGATAGCCAACCTATCAGGAGCACAGTTCAAAACACTGGTAATCAGGATGCTCACAGAATTGGTTGAATTTGGTTGCAAATTATATGAAAAAATGAAGGTTAAGTTAAGTGAAATAAAGGAAAATGTACAGGGCACCAATAGTGATGGGAAGGAAACTGGGACTCAAATCAATGGTTTGGAGCAGAAGGAAGAAATAAATAATCAACAGAACAGATGAAGAAACAAGAATTCAAAAAAATGAGCAGAGGCTTAGGAACCTCCAGGACATCTTTAAACATTCCAACAAGTGAATCATAGGGGTACCAGAAGGAGAAGAGGAAGAGCAAGAAATTGAAAACTTATTTGAAAAAATAATGGAGAACTTCCCCAATCTGGCAAAGGAAATAGACTTCCAGAAAGTCCAGGAAGCTCAGAGAGTCCCAAAGAAGTTGGACCCAAGGAAGAACACACCAAGGGACATCATAATTGCATTACCCAAGATTAAGGAGAAAGAGAGAATCTTAAAAGCAGTGAGAGAAAAGGAGATAGTTACCTACAAAGGAGTTCTCATAAGACTATCAACTGATTTCTCAAAAGAAATCTTGCAGGCAAGAAGGGGCTGGAAAGAAGTATTTGAAGTCATGAAAGGCAAGGGCCTACATCCAAGATTACCCTATCCTGCAAAGCTTTCATTTAGAATGGAAGGGCAGATAAAGTGCTCCCCAGATAAGGGCAAGTTAAAAGAGTTCATCATCACCCATCCCTTATTATATAAAATATTAAGGGAACTTAACTAAGAAAAAGAAGATCAAAACTATGAACAGTAAAATGACAACAAACTCACAGCTATTAACAACCAAACCTAAAACAACAAAAACAAAAACAAACTACGCAAACAACCAGAACAGGAATAGAATCACAGAAATGAAGATCACATGGAGGGTTATCAGTGGGGGAGTGGATGGGGAAGAGAGGGGGGAAAGGTACAGAGAGCAAGTAGCATAAATGGTAGGTAGGAAATAGACAGGGGGAGGTTAAGAATACATAGGAAATGTAGAAGCCAAAGAACTTATACGTATGACCCATGGACATGAACTAAAGGGGGGAATGTGAGTGGGAGGGGGTGTGCAGGGTGGAGAAGAATAAAGGGGCGACATGGGACAGCTGTAATAGCATAATCAATAAAATATATTTTAAAAACAAAGCAAAAAATCAGCTTCCCCTTTGCCTCAGCAAAGCGCACTTTTAGTTTCCCTGGGAGCTGCAGATCCCCGGTTTGCACACTGTGCACCAGAATAAAGTCTCTCCTTTCTCCACACTCTAGATCGAGGATTTCTGTTGATATTAGATTAGCGGCCATGAATTTTTGTTGACATTTCCAACCCTATTTTCCAGCCAGGTAAGAGTATCCATTTGATTCTGTACCTTTTCCACTTCCAGTTATTCGAGCAGCCTCTTCAGGTCCTTGAAACTTAGACCTATTCATTTTAAAATGTCCATCCTGTGTTCTGTTCACAGCTCTTTTTCTCCCAACCCTGTCCATCAGGACAGCCTGCTCTGGGGGACTCTGGTTGCCTGGAATGCGACAGGGAGTTCAACAGGAGAATTGTCCACATTTTCACTTCTTTGCAATTCTCTGGTATTGAAATTTGCACCAGGAGCTGAAGGATCTCATAAGACAGCCTCTTCAAATATGGCTACTCTGGTAAGGTTCTCTCCTGCATCTTGGCTTCTTCTCCATAGGTGGACAAGTGGACACAGGAGCACCAGTGGGCAGTTATTCAGCCCCAATCAGCTCCCCCAGGCATTAGTTGCCCCTTGCAAAAATCCATGTTCTCTAGTTGCTGAGAGACTCATACCCCATTTCTCAAGGGCAAGCCCTCGCCCCTTCCCTATGGTGGTCCCCAGCAGTGTGCAGCAGCCCCTGCTTGCCTTCCCTGGCCCAATCTTATCTGTCCTTTGAGCACAAAAGGGCTCCATTTTATGTGCCTTCAGGGAAATGAGAATTTGAAGGTATTGCTTTTATTCCTCCAACTACCTGTCCTGCCTCCAATCTCTCCCCAGGACTCAAGTACCACAGGTGTGGATTAGCAGGTCAAGAGGCCAAGCAGACATTCAGCTAGGGGTCAAAATGACAGTCTGCTCACCTGAGTTTATAAGGTAGTTCTGGTGGACCTCAATTCTGTAGCTTTAGGGAGGGAGAGGGACTAGCTGTGGCCTTCCCTCTGAGAGAAGGGCAGCCACTCTTTGAAAATGATAGATTTCCCCAAAGACAACCTTTTGCTAGATTTCAGTCCTCATATCTGCCTCCCCATGGGAACCCCAGGGAGGCCTTTCTTGCACCTGGTAGTGGGGTGGTGAGTGATAGTAGGTAACAAGGAAGTTATCTAGCCAGAGTGGGGCTTTCTTTGAATGCTGAGCAGCTGGGAGAACTTATTAACATTCAATAGTGCTTTATCTTTGCCTTATGAAGCAAAGTCAGGAGCAGGAAAAGACCTCAGGCAATACATCACAATACCCCATTGCAGCCAGGTTGCTGCAATGACAAGATCCCAATCTGCCCCGAGGACTTGCATTGGAGAGTGAACCTACTTTCCCAGGAAAATTAGGAAATTTCTACCAACAGAAGAGATGTGGAAATATGTTTCCCACTGGTGTCAAGGCCAGGGGTGGAGATTCTGCCCTAAAATAACTTTTTGGGCTAAGCAGCCTAATAGGACATTTAACCTCTCTGAAACTCAGTTTCCTGACCTGTAAAATTAGAGTTGAATTAGTCTCCATGGTTTTCCCAGTTCAGATTTTTGAGTTAAGATGATGGAATTTGCTGATGTTGTATAAATAAAAGAAACAAGTAATTTTATTTTAGCTCTGTGGAAATCCCCTTCACAATTTGTGACTAAAGATAGAATTGAAATTTATAACCCAAAATAATCTTTTCCTATCTCAAATATCCCTGATTTACTCTTTGGTTTGCTGTTATATTCCATGTGGGTTATTTTGCCCCGATTAAATAAAACGCAAACTCAAGCACCTACTTTAAACAGATGAGCAACCCCATAAAACTAGAGAGGCATGGCAAAAATGTCAACTAAAACGCATAGAAGGTTTCAAAGAAGTCCAGTGACAAATGGATAAAGACTGAGTGAGAATGTCTTTATCCAGGACCATTAAAATGATCATAAGACTAAAAGGTGTTTTTTTTGGAAGGACACACAAGGATCTCCTGGGAGCCAAGAGCACGCAGGGCAGCAGGCCCCGCAGGGAGCGGCTCCAGGGGCTGGAGAGCCACCAGGCGCCGGGACAGCCCTTGCAGGCCAGCTCTGCAGGCCCAGGGGCTCTCAGACGAGCTTCTGCACGTCTACTTCCCTCTTCCTGAGGAGAAGGTGCGGGCCGGGCTGACAAGCTTCTGAAAAAGCCTGCTGCAAAGTACAAGGATCTCAGTGAGACTTTTTCCAAATGAAATTGAATTTTGGGTTTGGTTACCTGTGCTTCTGGTTTTAATGATCTTTACTGCTGGGTGCCTAGGGAGTTTAATTTTGGGTGCCCTAGGATCACCAGTAAGGAAAAAATAAATGATAAAGCACTGGACAGGAGAAAGAGAGAGTTGATTGAACTGTGTTGACTTCCTGAAAGCTCTAAACTAGGTGTAAAGCCTCCCCCACCAGAATTCATGATTCTGGAGACAATTGACCTGTTGACTTAAAGATATCATTCAAAAGGTTTGGCTAGAAATAGTGACAGTGTCAGAACCTGTTAACCCTGCTAAGAATTGAGAAAGAGTTAGCTTTCAATAATAAAAAGTGAACCTTGGGGGGAGGGGGGAAATAATTTCCAGACCTCACAATAATTTGAGCCAGAAGTTAGATGCCTAGGTCCTAGTCTAGGCTTTGACACTAATTTTTCAGAAACCTTTTTCCTGGAGCCTGGAGTTTGATGAATGGCACAGAATTCCTTTCCCTCTACTGGCTAAATGCTTTGATGTCTTAGGGCTAGAATGCTGATTCCATCACTTGCCAGCTATGTGCCCTTGGGAATGCATTTAACCTTTCTAAGTTTTCCTCATTGTAAAGACTTGAATTGTTAGCTTTCTTTTCATGTCTCCATGATCTGTCATATATTTTTTAGCTCTTTAAAGGCAGTGTGTCTCACCTACAATTTTTGTCCTGTTGGTCCCTTCTGTCACCGTTAGCATAGTGATAAACTGGAAGCCCGTGCTCAATAAATGTTTATAATTTTCTTGATTTTGGCATAAACATTATAATCATTTATTAAAGCTTCACTCTGGTCATGACACTGAGCCTGGTTACTTGGATGGGGGGACAGGGAGGACAAATAAGGAATAAGTTTTTCCTTCAGGAAGGTTTAATTCACTGTGGGTACCAGGTAGGTAGATAAGCTGCTAGTTTACTTGATAAATTTTTTCTCTCCCCTTTCACAATGTGTGACTCTAGGGAACATTTTGCGAGTAGAAACTGCTGGGAGAGGAGTCTGGCTAGATAGAAAAGCCTAATTCTGGCATTCCCGGTGGCCCGCAGAGACAGGGAGTTACTGGTGCTCATTAGATGTCCTACTTTCCTAAAACAAATACATGGTCTGTCCAGAAGGTATCCAGCCATGTAATATGAAAAATAGATACATTTATTGAAGATACAAAATATAAGATACATTGTACATAGGACAATGACACCTCAGTGCCCTTCAAAGTATGACCTGGGGACCTCATATAGTTCTCCCAATTGCCATCAGCTACCCTGTTGTATTTTCCTGAATCTCATTGATGTTCTGAAATCTCTTTCTTTTTGAAGGTGATTTTAGTCTTGGGAAAAGCCAGAAGCCACAGGGCACCAAATCTGGGCTGTAGCACGATGAGTCACCTCAGTGATTTGATGTTTCACCAAAAAACTGCCTGAGATGCGATGCAAGAGTGGACGTGTTGTCATGATGAAGCTGCCAATCACCAGTTGCCCACAGCTGTGGCCTTCTGAGTCATCCAAATAGTTTCCATGGAGGAATGTTCAAGCTTAATACAAAATTTGATGCAGTTTTACTGCTCTACTCACTCAGTCATTTTTAATGTGATGGCCACGCAGTACACATGCTCACTCAATTGCATTACCACCCCCACTGACTAGCACAGTGAAGTCATCATTGCTCACACATGCACACTCCAGTCCACTCTCCTTGGCTGCCAGGTTACACTGACATCACAAAAACCGTTCTTGTTCTATTAACAATGGCTGAGCTTTTTCTGGACAGACCTTGTACATATTGGACATTGAAGAAACCATGTAGTTCTTTTCTAAAAAGTTAAATTAGTTGCTTCAAAGACCTGGAACAAAACAAGTGGGGGCAGGGTGGAGGTGAGGAGGAGAGTGTCTCAGGTGCTCTCCTTCTGGCTTTGCCTGTCTCCTCATTTCTTTGTCTCACATGAAGGAACAAAAGTCCTTACCTCCTGCAGGCACCCAAGTCCTCTACTATGGATACTCTCCTCTTCCCCAGCTCTCTCTCCAGCCAGGTCTCTCTGATCTTCCAGGGTGGAAAGTGGGGGTTGGAGGCACGTGAGTTCTGATCCTGTGGATGAAAGTGTGGGGAGTCCCAGAATGAGAACAAGTGGAGGTGGAGGGAAGGGAAGATGGGCTTCCATTTCAGGCTGTCCTTAGTTTTCTCCTCAGAAACCTAAAATCACACACTCTTTGCAGCCTTCTTCTGATAACACCCACCTCCAGGCAGCCTGTATAACATAAACCTGCTCAGAATTTAAATGGTAAGACAGACAAGCACAGCAAATATAGGAGAACTGGGACAACAAAAGGAAAAGAGATCTGAACAGGATTGGATAGAGCCATTGGCCTATAGACAAGTCTTTGGTAAAAAAAGGGTGTGGAAATTGATTCCAGAACTACTGCATTATTTATGGCTTGTGGGACATACAACTGTGTTCAGGTTAGCTGTGCAAAAAACTGCACATAATTCTCATTTTATATTTGGAGTCAGTTACTCTCATTTGGCCTTTTTTGTTTTCTTTATAAAGTCATGGGCTGAAGAATACCGTTGGGTATTTCTGACCCAAGGGGTTTGGGTGGGGAGAGTCTTACTGACAGTGGAGGTCCAGATTCTTGATCCAGGGGCACAAAGCAGAAGTGGGATCACCTTAAGAATGGGCAACTTGGACAGGCTTATCCCTGTCTGGTGTGTTACATGTTTCACTTAGATTCTGGAAAAACTAATGAGTGAGCAAGTGTTGACACTGGGGTCCCTGTCAGGGTTATTTTGAAACCACACATCCTGACACATCTCAGGGAAGTTAAAAACAATCAGCCATGGCAGCCCAGCTATTTTATGTTTTTTTAAAGCTGGAGCCTTATTACTTCAAACCCAAATTCCTATGAGTTTGGAAACCACCCTTTGCCAAAACGAACATCTCTTTGACAGCTGTAATCTTTAACAACACAACTAAGCTCTGTTCTCTGAGGTACAAGTCTTCTCAACCTCAGAAATGTGAGTATCTTCACAGGAGGGCCTATGCGGGTGGGTTTGTGAGCATGCATTTGTGTCAGAGTGTGTTTCTAGGTTGTCACGTGTATTCGTGTTACTCTGTGTGAGTTTGTGCACGTCTGTGCATATGTATAAAATTCAGAGAGGAAGGCAGCTCCAGTGGATCTGTGTTTTACCTTACCTTACATGAACCTCTAGTTAATTGGCTGAAGAGAAATGGGATCCCACAAATAACTGACATTAGGACCATTAAGAACCTCCCAGAAGACCTAACCCTGCCTGGCTGTGTGTAATCACAAGCACCTGCAAAGCTCTGCCTTGCTAAGGAGAGAGCAAGGTGCACCTGCCAGCCGACATCTGCCTGGAGGAAAGAAAGACAGGGCTTCAGTCCTGAGCAGAACACTGGTCACTCCTCCCTGCTCCGCATCACATTCAGCTGCCCTATGTGTGGATTTGCCTGTCAGCATGTGCTGAACCCCACGGCACTGCTTAGGTCTTACTATCTGCTCTGTTCCCAAAGACCTATCGCCCCTACCTGCAGGGGCCCAGGAGGATTTGGTTTTCTGTAACAATAGGCCCCACCCCCTGAAGTTTCCTCTCTGTGCATGCTGGGCCATCTGCCAAACCATGCTGAGTTAGCCCAGGCCTCAGCCTGGCTCCTCCAAACTTGCCACACCTGCTCCTGCCCAGACCCCAGCACAGAGCATCAGTATTCCCTAAAGGTGGAGAGAGGAAAATGGAGGCTCAGTAAAGAAGCAAATAAAAGCAGAGCTTCTGTAAGCTCTTCTAACCTTGGCACAGTTTCACTCTGCTTCACCATTGCTTTATCTGGGTTCTTCTAAGCTGGTGGCAAGAAAAGGAAGTCAGCTGTCAATTAGTTTGCTATGATGCTTTCTCAATAATCTTTTAAAGAGCAGTGGAATTCAAGACTCTAAAATCTAGAGGCAGAAGCGTGCTGCATTAATGGCAGTAACACCTTTTAGTGGGGTTTTGTTTTTCCTCTGCAGGGCTTTACTCAGAGACCCAAGTGGGGGAAGAGAATAGATGTGGAATTGCTCTGTGGGCTTGCTACAGTCTGGAAGGAATAAGGTTTGAACAGTAGAAATCAAAAAGCCCTAAGGATTGGGACAGGATTCACACTGACAATCGTCCTTGGAACCAGAAGAGCCGAGTGACCCATGTATGCTCTGAAGGAGTTAACAGAACTGTCTGTTCTAACTCAGAAGCAGGAGCTCTGAGTGGCTGCAGGTTGGTGAATGATTGCTCCTTGCCATAGGGCCGTGGCGTGAGCATTATTTCTCTGGTAAATCCTGGGCTAGTTCCTTCCCTACCAATCGTGGTTGCTAAGAGCAGGTGACCCCACGAACTGTTTTAGCAACTTTACTGCTGAAAATCATTCTCTTGGGAACCTCAGAGGTGGGCAAAATATATCTTTGTCCTCACTCTCTATACTGACAACACTGACAGACAAAACCTCTGCTTTGAAGAGGAAAGGCTTTTCCCAAGCAAATCCATGTGATGGGATAGACTCCTCCTATGTGACTTTGAAGGTGTTAAAGTAATAATAACTGCTTTCAGTTTGATAAGCTCTACACATTCCAGAGCTCTCTCCTGAGTTCCATTTCATTTGATATTTGCCATTTCCACGTGCTGAGCCTAGGCAGAGTTGACCTTGACCGGCATGCCTATCAGCAGCTCACTGGGATTAAATGGCTTGCCAGTGTCACAAGGTGAGTAGCTGGCACAGATTGCAACACAAACATTCTAACAAATAAGTTAGCAGGCTTTCTAGTCTATGATTCCACTAAACTTCTAAAATGGTCCTGTGGATTTAAAAAATATATAATGGCCACTCACGTGCAAGCCCCTGGAAAATTCACAGGCTGATGAAAAGGGTCTATTTTAGTGATACAAGTGAATATCAAGCTGCTGATTTTGAGGAAACGCCGCCAATGCAAATAAGCGTGATATATTCATATATTCATCCATTTGAAAGAAATCTGATGGCAGGAATTTGCTCCCAACAAAGCAAATTTTAGGCTGTGCCCGCATCTGTACAAATGCAGGCCATCCTCTGCAACCTCCAGGCTCATTAGGAGGAGGACCGCAGGTTTCCTTAAGCATGAAATGAGACAGAATCTGAGAGATAACGTTGTGCAACCCTGTTCTGCAGGGGAAGAAAACGGGTTCAGAGAGCAGTGCCTTGCTCAAGGTCACACTGTTAATAGATGTCAGAAATAAAACAAGACCCCAGACCTTCAGACACCACAGTCAGTTCAGAGCGATGCCTCTGAGGCCCAGGATGACTCCAGGTCGCTAAACGCACCGCTCAGTTATGCTCAGTGCAGTCTTAGGCAGACGAGTGCAGTAAGACCTTTCAGCAGAATTTGAAACAACAAAAGGCTGAAATCAAAGGCCTCCAGCTTGTTTAAAGCTGTTCTTCTGATGGTGGGTCTCTCCGAAGTGCGGGCTCACTGGAAATCCACTTCAGCTCTGCTTTGCCCTAGAGCCTTGACATTGGAATGTGAAGCCAGAGTTGGCTGGTATCTGGTGTGGGTGATGGTGGGGACAAGGATTGGCTCTGGGCTCCCTGTGCTTTCCACATGGCTTTGTTTATCAGCCAGGGCACCACGCAAGTCCCAGAAAGCCAGGCCAAAACAATTCTGACCAATGGCACAAGGGGCTACGGTATTTATTCGGGGGCTTTCTCAGAAGGCTTTCCAAATATTCCATTGGGAGGTTTATTTTCAAACCTCAGTCCAAGACCAAACCACTTATAGTTATTTCAGCCTCTTTGCCGAAGGTGTCCCTGAGCTGTTTTCAGCGAGTTTCTAAAAGAATCACAGACTCAGGACTTGGACCATGTGCCTGAAAGAAGGGCCAGAGAGCAGGGTCAATGGGAAACTTCTTACATCTCTATACCAGGAACTTAATCAGATGAAATTGTGCTGGGGGCCGCTCCCATGGTGTAGCAGAGACCATGCATGCTGCTTAGACCCCTGCCTCTGGACCAAGGCACACACCTTCCCAGCTGCCAGCACTGTTGCCTGCTGATGGCCCATAGCTGAGTCTCCCCCAGGGACTGCCTTTTGATAAAGGTTGTTGACTCACTCAAAATTACAACCCCTTTCATGGGAACAGCCTGCATTTGATGACTGGTCCATGTGAGGGTGCAAAGGATTGGACCCTTGCTCAGTTCAGGACGGCTTTGCAGGGCCACTCTAACTCCAGAGCTCCCTGTGGTGTGGCCCGAGACCTTTGTGCCACTGCATCAAAGTGTAACTTCACCCTGGGCCCAGCCCTGCTTCCCTCAACCCTCTGCAGCTGTGTCCCCAGAGCACTCCCAGGTAACCACCTATGTGCAAGTCTTTGCCCCAGAATATCAGTCACCTTGCCTGTGCCTTCTTTAGGGCCAGAATCTTGACTCTTGTCATTCAGTGGATACCAACTTCTCCATATCAAAATGCCTAGAAGTGTTCTTTTGATCAAGATAGCCAAAGGAATATGCATTATTCCTCTGACTACTGTCATAAACTGCAACAAACTTGGTGGTTCAGAAGCCCAAAATCAGTTGCACTGGGTCAAGGTGTTGGCAGGGATGGGCTCTCTTTAGAAGTTCTCAGAGATAAACCCAGTTTCTTACCTTTTCCAGCTTGTAGAGCTGAATTATTTGCATTTGTTGGCCAGCAGCCCCTTTCTCAATTTTAAAAGCCAGCAACATAGCACCTTGCTGCAGGAGTCACGGGGCCTTCCTCTGTGTCAAATCTCCCTCTGCCCCCTTTTATAAGAACATTTGTGATTGCACTGGGGACACAGCTAGATAATCCAAGATGATCTCCCCCTCTCAAGAGCCTTCATTTAATCATACACTGGCAGTTTCTTTTGCCATACAAGGCAACATTCACAGATTCTGGGGATTAGGCCTGGATGTAGCTGCAGGCCATTATTTAGCCTACCACAGAATCCTATAGCAAACTCTGGGGGACATACATTCTGTTTTCAATTTGTAGTTTATGTTTACCTAACAGTGAAAAGGATCACCAGATCCTTTTTCTTCCATCCATTTGCTGTTGTCCCAAGTAGCCTGGTCTGGGCTGGGAAAACTACTTCTTGATTCAGGCCTTTATTAAGAAACACCAATAAGTCTTATATCTTATCTGTACTGCTAGAATTCCATTCTTTGTCTGTCCTGTTTCTATGTCTCACTCTTCTGCTTCCTTTCTACCCCTCTAGCTCACCCAGCACTGTGTCTGCAGTCACCCGGGTGGCCGTATTGTCTGTGCTGAATAGCATTCTCCAGCATGCTATGACCTAGGCTGGGGGGTAAGAGGGAAGTGGAACAGTGGTTTAAGCCTAATTGAAGATTTTTCTGTCAACTCCATAAAGCACTTTCTGTCAATAGCAATTTGGGATGATACCATATGACCCTTCAGATAGGGATTTGAATGGCACATACTTACCAGAAATAAGACTGCTCTAAAATTCTGCTGATTCCAAGAAATCCTCCAAAATCTCATTTCTTCTCATGTCCCGAATTCTTTTGGCATTTTGTTTCTGCCTCTTTTATGGGCCAAATGTCTTGATCTTCACATTTGTTTTCCCCACTAGACTCTGGGTTCCTTTTTGTTTTTTTAAAATATATTTTATTGATTATGCTATTACAGTTATCCTAAGTTTTCCCTCTTTTCCCCCCTGCCCCATAGCCCCATTCCCTTCAGGAACCCCCTCCCTTAGTCATGTCCATGAGTCATGCATATAAATTCTTTGGCTTCTCCATTTCCTACACTATTCTTAACATCCCCTTGTCTATTTTGTACCTACCAATTTGTGCTTCTTAATCCCTGAACCTTTTCTCCCATTTTCCCTGTCCTCCCTCCCAGCTCATAACCCTTCAAATGACCTCCAAATCTATGATTCTTTTCCTGTTCCATTTGTTTGCTTTTTAGATTCAGTTGTTGATAGTTGTGTGTTTGTTGCCATTTTAATGTTCATAATTTTGATTTTCTTTTTCTTATATAGTTCCCTTTAACATTTCATAAAATAAAGGCTTGGTGATGGTGAACTCCTTTAGTTTTACTTGTCTTGGAAGCATATTATCTGCCCTTCCATTCCATGCTTTGCTGGATAGAGTAATCTTGGTTGTAGGTCCTTGCCTTTCATGACTTCAAATACTTCTTGCCGATCCCTTCTTGCCTGTAAAGTTTCTTTTGAGAAATCGGCTGATAGTCTTATGGGCACTCCTTTGTAGGTAACTCTCTGCTTTCCTCTTGCTGCTTTTAAAATTCTCTCTTTATCTTTAAGCTTTTGCATTTTAATTATGATGTGTCTTGGTGTGATTCTCTTTGAGTCCAGCTTGTTTTGGACTCTCTGTGCTTCTTGGACTTGTATGTCTATTTCCTTTGCCAAATTAGGGAAGTTTTCTTCAATTATTTTTTCAAATAAGTTTTAAATTTCCCACTCTTATTCTCCTTCTGGCACCCCTGTGATTTAGATGTTGGTGCATTTGGAGATGTCCCAGAGGCTCCTTATTCTATGCTTGTTTTTTTTTTTCATTCTTTTTTCTTCTTGCTGTTCTACTTGACGCTTTTTTCTTCCTTATGTTCCAAATCATTGATTTGAATCTCAGCTTCATCCCCTCCACTGTTGATTCTCTGTGGATTTTTCTTTATTTCACTTCATGAAACTTTCATTTCTGCCTGGGTCTTTTTTATGCTTTTGCAGTACCCAGTGCATTCTTTGAGCATGCCAATAACAAGTGTTTTGAACTCTACATGTGCTGGGTTGCTTATCTCCATTTCATTTAGTTCTTTTCCTAGAATTTTGAACTGTTCTTTCATTTGGGCCATATTTCTTTGTCTCCACATTTGGCGGCCTCCCCTGTGTTTGTTTCTGTGTATTAGGTAGAGCAGCTTTGACTCCCTGTCTTAGTAGCATGGCCTATTATAGAAAAGGCACCTTAAATTGTATGGGGCAGAGCCTTAGGTAATTGCAGGGCAGGGCAACCCATTTCGCCACTTTGTGGTTCTGTGTAGGGGAGGCCTTGGAGAGGGGACAGGGCTGTTACATGGCCTCTGGAGATTGCCCAAGAGGAAGCTGTCCCCTTGGCACTTGGCCCTTTGCCAGTCATTTCACTTTCTCCACATATGCCACTTGTGCCCTTCTAACTGTTGCCCTGGTGCTGAATTCCAGAGGGGGTGGGTCTGCATGAGCCCTAAATCTGTTGTGGACCCTTTAAGAGAATTTCTTGAGAATCTCAGTTTCTTCCTCCACCCTAACCCCTCTTGGTTTTTGCAGCCAGAAATTGTAGGAACTTATCTTCCTGGCACTGGAACCCTGGGCTGGATGGTCTGGTCTGGGGCTGGGATCGCTCACTTGCAAAGTGTCCCTCCTGGTTTTTATCCACCACACACGAACATGGGACTGTCTGTTCTGCCACTTCTTGGTGCCCCTCCCCACCTCTGCATCTCTACCTTTCCTACTTGTCTGAATACATGTGGCTTCTTTAAATCCTTGGTTATTGGACTTCCATACAGCTCAATTTTCTGATGAATCTGGGTGAAATTTATTTTGTAATTTAGTTGTAATTTTTGCTATAGTTGTACATGGAGGTGAATCATGTTTACCTACACCTCCATCTTGGCCAGAAGTCTGTGCTCCTTTTTAAAGACTTATTTTTGTAAAGCAATATTAGGTTCACAGCAAAATAAAGAGAAAGATACAGAGATTTCCCATATACCCCCAGCCCCACACATGCATAGACTCCCTCATGATTAATATATTCCACCAGAGTGATACATTTGTTATAATTGATGAGCCTACATTGATACATCATAATTAACCAAAGTCCACAGTTTAGATTAGGGTTCACTCTTGGTATGTGCATTCTATGGCTTTGGATAAAGGTATAATGACATGTATCTACCATGTCATTGTGGTATCATACAGAATAGTTTGAGCACCCTAAAAGTGTTTCACCTATTTATCTTCCCTGCCCCAGCCCTTGGCAGCCACCACTTTTTTTGAGCTCCTCTTTTTTTTTTTTTTTTAAATCTTTCTATTCCAATAAACCAATGATCCAGGATGATCTGGGAGGACATGGCCACTGCAGAAGAACCCTGCTGCCTGCAGTCTGTAAAGTGGCCTAGAGTCCAGTAGCCCTGGTCATGCCACATGCACAAAGACAGGCATTGCTGTCCAGCAGCATTTTGGCAGAGAAAGAGAACTTGTGACTACTATCTGCAGGCCTGACAGCCAAGCATGTGGCCGTGAGGAAAGCCCTTCACTTGGGTCTTTCCCTGTTGCATTTATATTTAGCTCAAATGAAAAACTGCAGTTTGTTTTCCTCATTGGCAGGTAGCAAAAAGGATGAGGAATAATCGTTACCTTTCTCCCCATTAGGACATGTAGGCCTTGAATTCCGGATACCACCTCTAACAACCAGCTTTCCCAGACCTGGCCCATGAGAATTGCATGCATGTGTATTTTATTGAAGAAGATCAGAGAGAAAATACTGGATTTCTGTTTTTCAGCTTTTAAAAAATGTTTCTATATTTTAATTTTTAAAATTAATAAATATTTCAAACATATAGAAAGGTGCAGAAAATAAGAGAGAGACCATATGCCTACCATCCAAGTTAACAGCTGTTAACATTTTTCCATATTTACTCTAGATCACTCACAGCAAAAGAAAAACAAAAAGATAAAACCAGCTAAAACCACCCTGTCTTTCACTTACATCCCTTCTCCTTTCATCCGAAGAGATGACTTTGCCTAAAGGTGCTATGTTATTCCCACGCATGATTCTGTACCTTCGCAACATATTTGTACATTCAAAACACCATTTACTATTGTTTTATGTGCATCTGGTTACATAAATGGCATCATATTGTTTATATTCTTTGGCACCTTGCTCTTTTTTTTTATTTTAATTATTGTTCAAGTACAGTTTTCTGTTCTTTATTCCCATCCCGCTCACCCACACATCCTTCCCCACCTCCCTCCCGTTTCCATCCCCCCCCTAGTTTTTGTCCATGTGTCCTTTATATTTGTTCCTGTAAACCCTTCCCATTCTCCCCTGAAATTCCGTCCCCTCTCCCCTCTGGTCACTGTCAGCCTGTCCTCTACTTCAATGTCTTTGACTATATTTTGCTTGTTTCTTTGTTTTGTTGTTTAGGTTCCTGTTAAAGGTGAGATTATATGGTATTGTCTTTCACTGCCTGGCTTATTTCGCTTAGCATAATGCTTTCCAGTTCCATCCATGCTGTTGAAAAGAGTAAGAGCTCCTTCTTTTTTTCTGCTGCATAGAATTCCATTGTGTAAATGTACCATAGTTTTTTGATCCATTCATTTACTCATGGGTATTTAGGTTGCTTCCAACACTTGGCTATTGTAAATTGTGCTGCTATGAACATTGGGGTGCATAGGTTCTTTTGGATTGGTGTTTCAGGGTTCTTAGGATATAATACCAGCCCTGGAATTGCTGGGTCAAAAGACAGATCAATTTTGAGTTTTCTGAGAAAATTCCATACTGTTTTCATAGTGGTTGTACTACTCTGCAATCCCACCAACAGTGTTTATTTTTCTCCACAACCTCTCCAACACTTGTTTGTTGCTTTGTTTATGATGGCCATTCTGACTGATGTGAAGTGGTATCTCATTGTGATTTTCATTTGCATCTCTCCGATAGCTAGCAATATTGAGCATCTTTTCATGTGTCTGTGGGTCCTTTGTGTGTCCTCCTTGGAGAAGTGTCTGTTCAAGTCCTTTGCCCATTTTTTAATTGGGTTGCTTATCTTCTTAGAGTGGAGTCATGTAAGTTCTTTATATATTTTGGAGCTCAAACACTTGTCTGAGGTATCATTGGCAAATATGTTTTCCCCTGCAGTTGGTTCTCTTTTTATTTTAGTACTGTTTTCTTTAACTGTGCAGAAGCTTTTTATTTTGATGAGATCCCATTTGTTTATTCTTTCCTTTATGTCCCTTGCTCTAGGGGACATATCAGTGAAAATGTTGCTGCATGAAATATCTGAGATTTTCCTGTCTATTTTCTCCTTTAGGACTTTAATGGTGTCATGGTTTATATTTAAATTTTTTATCCACCTTGAATTTATTTTTGTGTATGGTGTAAGTTGGTGCTCAAGTTTCATTTTTTTTTTGCATGTAGCTGTCCAGTTCTCCCAACACCATTTGTTAAAGAGGCTATTTTTACTCCATTTTATGTTGCTGCCCCCTTTGTCAAATATTAACTGACTGTAAAGACTTGGGTTTATTTTTGGGCTCTCTGTTCTGTTCCATTGGTCCATGTGCCTGTTTTTATGCCAGTGCCAGGCTGTTTTGATTACAGTGGCCTTGTAATACAGTTTGGTATCAGGTATTGTGATCCCTCCTACTTTGCTTTTCTTTCTCAAAATTGCAGCAGCTATCAGGGTCATTCATGGTTCCATATAAATTTTTGAAGTGTTTGTTCTATGTCTGTGAAATATGCCATTGATACTTTAATAGGTATTACATTGAATCTGTACATTGCTTTGGGTAGTGTGGACATTTTGATGATGTTAATTCTTCCAATCCATGAACATGGTATATGTTTCCATTTGTTTGTGTCTTCCTTGATTTCCTTCTTCAGTGTTGTGTTGTTTTCTGAACATAGGTCTTTTACCTCTTTGGTTAGGTTTATTCCTAGGTATTTTATTTTTCTTTTTGCTGTATCAAATGGGATTTTTTTCTTGATTTCTGCTTCTGCTGTCTCATTCTTGGTGTACAGAAATGCCTTTGATTTCTGGACATTGACTTTGTATCCCGCTGTTTTGCCAAATTCATTTATTAGGTCAAGCAGTTTTTCAGCAGAGTCTGTAGGATTTTCTATGTACACTGTCATGTCATCTGCAAAGAGTGACAATTCGTTTCCTCCTTTCTGATTTGGATGCCTTTTATTTCCTTTTCTTGTCTGATCGCTGTGGCTAAAACTTCCAATACTATATTGAATAGAAGTGGTGAAAGTGGACAACCGTGTCTTGTTCCTGATCTTAGTGGAAAAGATTTTAATTTTTGCCCATTGAGTATAATGTTGGCTGTAGGTCTCTCATATATAGCCTTTATTATGTTGAGGAATGCTCCCTCTATTCCCACTAAGCTGTGTGTTTTTATCATAAAAGGGTACTATACATTATCAAGTACTTTTTCCAAATCCATTGATATGATCATGTGATTTTTGTCCTTGCTTTTGTTTATGTGATGTATTACATTGACTGATTTGTGAATATTGAACCATCCTTGCATCCCTGGGATGAATCCCACTTGATCATGGTGTATGATCTTTTTAATGTATTGTTGGATGTGGTTTGCCAATATTTTCTTGAGGATTTTAGTATCTATGTTCATGAGCAATATTGGCCTGAAGTTTTCTTTCTTTGTTGTGTTTTTATCTGGTTTTGGGATTAGGATGATTCTGGCTTCATAGAAAGAGTTTGGGAGTCTTCTATGATTTTAGATTTTTGTGGAATAGTCTGTGAAGGATAGGGGTTAGGTTCTTCCTTAAATGCATTATAGAATTCTCCTGTGAAACCCTCCTGTCCACGGTGTTTGTGTGTCTGGAGTTTTTTTTTATTACTGCTTCAATTGCATCTGCTGTTATTGGTCTGTTCAGGCTTTCTGCTTCCTCTTCATTAGTTTTGAAAGATTATAGTTTTCTAGAAATTTATCAATTTCACCTAGGTTTTCAAATTTCTTGGCATACAGTTCTTTGTAGCAATTTCTCACAATCCTTTGTATTTCTGTGGTATCAGTTATAATATCTCCTCTTTCATTTCTGATTGTGTTTATTTGGGTCTTCTCTCTTTTTTTCTTGATCAGCCTGCTTAAAGGCTTGTCAATTTTGTTTATCTTTACAAAGAATTGGCTCCTGGATTCATTGATCCTTAGAATTGTGCTTTTAGTCTCTATGTCATTTAATTCTGCTCTGATCTTGGTTATTTCCTTCCTTCTACTTGCTCTGGGCTGTCTTTGTTGTTCCTCCAGTTCTCATAGATGTAGGGTTAGGTTGTTTGTTTGAAATGTTTCTATCTTTTTTTAAAATTTTTTTTAAGATCTTATTTATTTATTTTTTTTTTAAAGAGGGAAGGGAGGGATGGGGATGGAGAAAGAGAGAGAGAAACATCAATGTGTGGTTGCTGGGGGTCACGGCCTGCAACCTAGGCATGCACCCTGACTGGAAATCGAACCTGCGATGCCTGGTTCGCAGCCTGCGCTCAATCCACTGAGCTATACCAGCCAGGGCGAAATGTTTCTATCTTTTTTAGGTAGGCCTGTATCGCTATGCACTTCCCTCTCAGGACTGCCTTCATTGTGTCCCATAAGTTTTGGGTTGTTGTGAGTTCATTTTCATTTGCTTCCAGAAATTTTTTAATTTCTTCTCTAATTTCATTCTTGACCCATTCATTATTTAATAACATGTTATTTAATCTACATGATTTTGAGTGTTTGGGGGTTTTTTTCCTTGGGGTTGGTTTCTAGTTTCAGTCCCTAGTGATCTGAGAAAATGCTTGGTATGATTTCAATTTTTCTTGAATTTGTTGAGGCTTGTTTTATGTCCTATCATGTGGTCTATCTTTCAAAATGTTCCATGTGCATTTGAAAAGAATGTGTATTTAGCATCTTTGTGATGAAGGGCTCTATATGTACCACTTAAGTCCATTTCATCTAGGGCATTATTCGATGCCACAATATTTTTGTTGATATTTTGTTTGGAAGATCTGTCCATTTTTGACAGTGGGGTGTTAAAATCCCCTACTATAATTGTGTTGCTGTCAATATCTTTCTTGAAGCCCTCCAAGATTTTCTTTATGTATTTGGGTGCTCCTATGTTAGGTGTATATATATTTTCAATGTTTATGTCTTCTTGGTGGATTCTTCCCTTGAGTATTATGAAGTGACCTTCTGGGTCTCTCTTTATGGTCCTTTTTTGGAAGCCTATTTTGTCTGATATGAGTATTGCTATCCCAGATTTTTTTTTCCTGTGCATTTGCTTGGAAAATTTGTTTCCAGCCCTTCAGTTTTAGTCTTTGTAAATCTTTTTTCCTGCGGTGGGTCTCCTGTAGGCAGCATACGTGTGCATCCTTTGGCACCTTACTTTTCTTTTTTTTTTTATTCTTTATTTTATTGATTATGCTATTACAGTTGGCCCATTTTCCACCTTCACTCCCCTCCACCCTGCCCATCCCCTCCCACCCATATTCCCCCCTTTAGTTCATGTCCATGTGTCATAAGTTCTTTAGTGTCTACATGTCCCATACTATTCTTACCCTCCCCCTGTCTATTTTCTACCTACTGTCTATGCTACTTATTCTCTATATCTTTTCCCCCTCCCTCCTCCTCCTACTTCCCTGTTGCTAACCCTCCATTTGATGACTTTTTTTTACTGTTCATATTTT
>PVIA01005048.1:0-45928 GCA_004024845.1 Tonatia bakeri
CTTTCTTTCTTTCTTCTTTCTCTCTTTTCTCTCTCTCTCTTTCTCTTTCCCTCCCTCCCTCCCTCCTTTCCTTCCTTTATATTTTTTACAGAGTGCTTTGTTTTCTCATTCACTGACAACCTGAAAGTCCTTCTGTAGACATTTCTGTCTCTTGCCCCTGGCACCTGTCTTCTCGGTTGGCAGAGGCCTCCAGGGGCGGCTCCCGGAGCTCAGACCCAGAGCCCACTCACTGGCTCAGTGGGCAGGAGCGCAGAGACAGCTCTCCTTAGGGTGTCCCTCAGCACGACGTTTTTAACACCTCTCAGAGACCAGCTTCTAAGAAGCCGCTGTGACTTCCTTCTTGAGGCTTTGGCGTGAGCCACGTTCCCAGTCAACAATGCCATCTCCTGCCCAGTGAGGAAGGTCCAGGCTCCACTTCCCGGCTGACCCCCTCTCAGGTCCTCCCCCATATCCGGCACCCCTGTGAAGGTCGCCCCTGGGGTCAGAGCTCCCAGGGCTCCAGCTGATGGGGGGGTCCCAGTGCCGGCCTCTGAGGGGAGGACAGGGCACCCCGGGCCGTGGGGTGGAGCCGCAGTGGGGAGCGGAACGACTGCGGTTCTCCCTCAGTTTGTCTCACTCTGGCGTTCTCTTCCCTGCTTCCTCGGCGGCACGCTCCCTGCTGCCCTGGTTTTCGGCGCCAGAGCCCCTTGTTCAGGCCATGCGGCCAGGACCGTGCAGGCCCCCTGAGGCCTGCGTCCTGCCTCCAGGTGGCCAGGAGCAGCCACGGGCCTCCCCCGTCCTGGCTCTGCTCCCCCGTACGTGGCAGGGACAGAAAGTAACACGTGGACACACAGCTCAGGCAGGCTTTTCCAAAGCCGTGAAGTGCCGGCCAGAGCTCACGCTCTGGTACTGGAAGAGCTGCTGGAGAGTCCAGAAGTGGCTCTGGAGGCGAGCCATGGAAAGAAAGCTTCAACAGGAGGCTTGTCGCTTAATTAAGGCAAGAGGGTAGAGGGGGTCAGGGATTGCAGGCTGGAAGCTTCCAGTAAGCCCTGCCCAGCTGGCTGGGCGGTGGCTCCGAAGATCTCTTACTGGATAAGAGCACCATGTGGGGGGTAGGGTGGGGGGGTAGGGAGTGTGTGCATCAGGCACTGCGGAGAAAAGCAGGTCAGGTGGGGAGGGGCGCTGTGGTGTCCCAGGCCCTGTCCTGCGCTGAGAGATGGGGGAAGGAGGCTCAGAGGGAGGGCGAGGGGGTGGGCTGCCTGTTCTCGGTCCAGCCCGGCCTCCCTGGGTGGGTTTCCTTCTGCACGCAGGCTGCAGCCTGGGTTTCTAGCTCCCACGGCTTCGTTCATGGGGCAGCGGGCCACAGCTTTCCCGAACACTCGCAGAAGGCGATGGTGGTCAGATGCGACTTCGCGCGGTCGCCTCGCCTCGTGCCCTCCGTCCCTCCTTCCCACCGTCCTGCCCAGGTCCCTTGTTGGCGAGGGGCGACCTCAGTTTCTGCAGGCCTCTCCACCTGCCTTTCCTTCCCTTCCCTGAGTCCTTCCTTCCTTCCTTCCTTCCTTCCTTCCTTCCTTCCTTCCTTCCTTCCTTCCTTCCTTCTTTCCTCCCCTCCTTCCCTCCCTCTTTCTTCTCTCTCCCTCCCTTACCCTCCCCCTGCTCGCCTTTCTTCCCCTCTCTGCTTTTGGCCCACCCATCAGTACAGCTGAGCCCTCCTGGCCCCGCGGCCGCCCAGACCCGGCTCCAGTTGTCCTTTACGGGGAACTGATGTCAGCCGCCTGGACCGCGGCCCAGGAGCCGGCTGTTGCTAATGAACTGGCAGGGAGAACAGAACCCTGCAGCTCTCCTGGACCAGTGTTGTCATCTCTCGTTGGAGCACAGAGAACCTCGGGATTGGGAGAAGAACGAAAGTCACGGCCGTTTGCTTGTTTGCCTTCAACGTTGCAGGGGGCAGGGGCCCAGGTCACCAGGCCCTGGCCATTGGTGGGGTTAGAGAACTCATGCAAATGAGCAAAGGTCAAAGGCAAACCCCACCTTGCAGCACTGGGCCACTCACACCCCTCTAGGACGGCTGGCAGGCCTGGGCCCGGAAAGTTCTTGTATTATAATCCCGTGGCCAGGGGGCCAGGCTTGGCAGCTGCCAAAGGACTGGGTGAACCTTGGAAAGCCAGGCTTCAAAGAACCCCTCCCATGGCCAGCATCCTCCTCCAGAGGTGGGCAGGGCCAGAGAGGTTGCTGGGCATACCGTGTCCCCCACATTTTCTTCACTGCAGCCCTAACACCCAGGACCTCAGAATGTAGCCCTAGGTGGAGCTCGCGTCTTCACTGAGGAAGATTGAGGTGAGGTCACGGGGCTGGGACCTCACCCAACAGGACCCACGTCCCTAAAGGAAAGATCCATTTGTACACAGAGAAAAGAAGACAGCCCACAGAGAGGAAGCCTTGGGGGCCTGCTTGTCCCCCTGGGGCACTGCCGACAGGAGCCCTGGGCCCATTTGACCTCACTTCCCTCTGCCAGCCTGAGTCTCGCCCCAGAGGCCAGGGTGTGCCCAGCAGCTGTCACCCACCCTGTGCGGAGCCATGTGAGCTCCTGTCCCTGGGGCAAGTCCTCAGGCAGAGTCACATGTGCTGCCTGCTTTTGTAATGGGAAGCCTGAGCATGTGTGGGGGCCACCAAAGGCCCTGCCACCTCTGAACTCTCGGTGTGAAATCATGTCACAGACTTTGCCCTTTGCTATAAGAAGTAGGAGGGCCTGTGACTCACCACAGCCCTTCAAGGAGAGAGGAGGGGTTTGTCCCCAGAGAGCCACATCCCATATTCCAAGGGTGGCCCCACTACCTCCTGCAGCAGCTGTCTCCCACTGTGGGCGAGACCTTTCTCAAGGTTAAGCCCACTGTCTCTAAGGTGATCAAAATAACTGGGAGCCGAAAATAAGGACGGGAGCTCTCCCAAGGTGAATAATTCCAAAGAGCGTTTCTAAGAAACCAGGGTGTGCGGCTTTCACAGACAAAATATTCCAGATCTAGCAGTTCAGTGAACTGTTCCCCACACTTTCTTCATAACGTTGGTGAACCCACCAGCAGTGGTCTGCTCAGCCAGGAGAGGGCTATGCCCCAAGATGCACGGCACGGCTTGGGTGGCATGGCTTGGGTGTCCAGGAGAACGGTGGTCCCGGTGAGAGGGGATCCCAGATTTGTGTGTGTCACAAAACAGCCTCCCGGGAGCTGTGGAGATGGGAAGGATTCCATTTTAGACACATGGGGAAGATCACCTGAGGAAGCAGAAGTCTCGTTTCCGTGCTGACGAAACTCCCACAAGCAGCGGAGAGCCCCGGGTTAACCTCCCTGGGCCCCCGCGTCCCCACGGGGGAGGCAGGCACAGAAGCTCTGACTTGTGTGTCGGGGTCACTTCTGAAAACCGGGTGGCTGTCAGGAGAGCCGCTGAGGACCCGAGGGAGCACAGCCACCCCCGAGGGCACACGAGGACACGGAGCCGAACAGAAAGCCGTTGGCCGCCCTGGAAAGGTCTGGACGCAGAGGAGCGATCACGCCGGCTCTCCGTGCAGCCAGGCTGCTGACGCTCGTTAGAGCCTGGAAGCGCTTCGTGTGCTGAGCTGGAAGTTTCAGAGGAAAATTTCAAGACATTTTAAAGGAAATTTCCAAATCTGCTGGCTGGTTCTCACTTCCCTGGATGTTAACGGAACCATTCACATTTGAAAATCGGACTGAACTCTGCCTTGACTGAGCCGGATTTTGCCTCTGCCCCTGACCTAGTCCTGCCGCTCCAAGTGTGCACGGCAGCGGGTGGGTGGGTGGGGGGGCGGCGTGGCCCGTGGTCTCGGCAGACACAGTTTATGGTCCTGACTCAACAAGACACATCTGTCCCACAGGCAGGGAAGCTGGGAAGGCTCTGAAGCCAGACTGATCTTTTTTTTTTTTTTTCCAATTGACTTAAGAAAGAGAGTGAGAGAAAGAAACGTCAATTTGTTATTCCATTTCTCGACGCATTCCTTGGCTGACTCGTGTATGTGGCCTGACCAGGGATCAAACCCACAACCTTGGGGTGTTGGGCCCATGTTCTAACCAGTGGAGCTGCCCGGCCAGGGCCAGGCAGACCGGCCTTGCCATGGCACTCTGCTCTTGCAGGATTTCATGCCAAGGTTTGTGATTAGCAAGCAAAAAATAAAACAAAACAGAAAAGATCCCGAAACTGACAGGACTCACAATTGCTCTGTTTCGAGGCCTGTGCTTGTCACTGAAATGCACTCGGAGAGAGGAGATCTGGAAAGAAGACGTTTTTAGTCGTGTTTCGTGTCTCTCCACGGCCAAGGTGACACTTTGTTCCATCATGGTCTCTGGGCCTTCGGGAAAATGATACCCAGTAAAAAGCATTACCAGTAACACTGATCAACTCATTTCTCCATTGTCTGTGGTCACCGCTGACTCTCCCCTTGAAGGGAGATGTTGGCGGACCGCGTGTAGAGGACATGCCTCACGCCAGTGAGTGCCATCTGATCCCTGCCTGCTGATGACAGAACCACCCTTCCATGTGTCGCCTGCCATTGTTTCGGTTCTTTGTGCGCCACCTCTCCCGTCCCTGGAGGGGCACTGGGGGCTTGCAGTCAGCATGGCTCCTCAGGGACGGTCTCAGCAGCTAAAAGGCAGAAAACACCCTGTCTAGTGTGGCTCAGTGCATTGAGCGCCGGCCTGTGAACCAAGCGGTCACCGGTTCGAGGCCTAGTCAGGGCACCGGCCTGCGTTGCGGGCCAGGTCCCCTGTGGTGGGGGGCGCATGTGAGAGGCAACCACACAGTGATGTTTCTCTCCCTCTCCTTCTCCCTCCCTTCCTTTCCCTCTAAAAATAAATAAATCAGTAATCCTCAAAAAAAAAAAAAGTGCAGGAGAAAGAACCGACTCGCTGCCTGGCTCTGAGTGTCACCAGGTCAGAGCCGAGCCTGGGGTGTGGGCCCCACTCACTGTGTCCTCGCCAGCACCGAGGACAATCATTGTCTTCTCTTTTCGTCAAAACCAGTTGTGAGAAAATGGTCTTTCTTTGTCATTTTATGGCTATTTGTACTCCTTTTTCATGGCTTGTCCGTTTTTATGCTGTTTTTTTTTTTTTTTAATTTCTGAACTGGAATCTTAGATTTCCCCCTACGTACTTCCCTCTCTCAATGCCATGCATGCAGCCGGACTCTCCCCAGGCTGAGACTCCTCTTTGGATTTAGTTTGTGGTTGGTTTTCTCGGATCTGTAGAGTTTAACAGTGTTATGTAATCAACCCTCCAGTGTGGATCTCCATGGGGTTCCCTCCACGGCTCAGACTTGAGAGGGTTTTCACCCAGGCAGAGCGGAGGAACATGCTCACTGAGTGCCCTCTGTTTTATGTGCGTTTTTTTCGGTCAGGTGCGTATGGTGCTCACTCCACTCACGCGAGTTTCCTGCGGCCCATTGGAGCCTGGCCAGGCGACAGCGATGAGACAGCCGCGAGCACTCGGGGTGGGGAAGATGAGCTTCGTGCACAGGGTGCAGGGCGGGCCGCGGGCAGCGCAACAGGGCTGGGGAGCCCTAGGGCCCTGCTTCCCCCCGCTTAGCTTCTCGTCCTCAGACTGTCCCGTGAGGTAACCTGATAAAGTAAAGCAATTTCCGCGGCGGGCTAGATCTGATTAACCACGGAGCATTAATCATGCTCCTGCACCAGGCAGAAAGTCATCAGCAACAAGGGAGCCAAGGGAACCATTTGAAAAAGGGCTGAAGAGAACAACGGCATTCAGCTTCACTGAGATTTCAGCTCAGGACCTGGAGAAGCCAGGCTGTTTGGAGTGATTTAGGCTTGGCCTTCACACAATAAACAACGAAAGGAAACCTCCAAGGGACCAGCAGACATGAAAGAAAGAGAACAATCTCATCCGTAATCAGAGAGGCCCTGAGTGTCCCACGAGATGACTGTCACCAAACTGGACCGGGTGCAACCTTTTCAGGTCAGCCTGAGGCTGGGAGGTGCTGGCCCAGGGGACAGGGACTGGGGCAGCCTTGTGGGGGCGCCGTCTGCTCTGACCCGGCCACAGGCCTCACTGCAGGGCCCGCAGCGACTGGACTGGGGCGCCGTGGGGTGGGGCCTCGTCCCCCAGGGCCCACCTGCTGTCATGTGACAGACCGATTCCCTAACAGAGCACAGCCAGAGCCCCCTTGGGCTTTCACAGCCCTAGAAAATCCTGGGGGACAGACTGGAAAGGGAGGAGGAACCCTCTTCCAACTGCCCTCCTGGGGCTCAGGTGCTGAGCACTGTGGTTCATTTTGCATAACCTGGCTGGGCCATGCTCTCCAGGCATTTGGTTAAGCATGTCTGGACATTGCTGTGAAGGTATTTTTTTAGACCGAATTAGTGCTTAAGTTAATAGACTTTGAGTACAAAAGGCCAATCTCCATGATGGGGGGCCTCACCCACACACAGGAGGCCCCCCATGAAACTGACCTCTCTGGAGAAGGAGGACCTGCCAGCAGTTTTGGGCTCGACAGCCTCTACCATCACAAGGTAATGCCTTGAAATCTCTCTCTCTCTCTCATTTGGGTCTGTTTCCTGGAGCGTGCTGTCTCCTACTGTGAGTAACACGCTCGAGTGCGGAGGCCAGAACTGGGTGGCAGGGTTGCTGCATCACTTTTTATTTGCATGTGAGACAGTCATGGTTTTTGCCACAAAATCAGGACTAAACAGTCCCAACATGTGTGGCACAATGGATACACCAATACACTGCCTCTGTGACTCCCGGATGCCTTACCACTCACGTGGGCCTGGAATTCACTGATCTGGGTGTGCAAGGAGGCACAACTTCTTCTCCCAGCTCGCCTCTCACTGTGGCCTGGGAGTCCCCTCACTAGAAGGGGCCCAGGCAGTCCCACGAGGTGTTTCCTGGAGTGCGATGACATGACCCTCAAACCGAGCATTTGAACAGAGCATGACAGCTCAGGAGAGCACTCCTGCTTGGTGCTCCAGATCCTGCAGGCTAGGGAACAGCGCTGTCAGCATACCTGCCCGACTGCAAAGGCAGAGACTGAGGGCCAAGGAATGCAGCATGTGCCGCTTGGCTGGTCTCCTCAGCGAGTCCACGATGCAGCCAGAACTAGCCCCTCTGTGCTGTGCCTGGCACCCTTTCTCTGGCCATGCAAACATACGTCTGGCCAGGTCAGAGAACCCTGGCCAGGTAGATGGCCAGCCCAGCCTCCTAACCCGCAAATGCACCATTGGTGACTTGGGCGATAAGAGGAAAGGGAGGTCAGGGCAGTGGAAGCCAGGGCCAGCTGGTGCTGAGCACAACTGGGGGTGGGGTGGGGGAGTAACTGGTGAATTCTTCCCCCCACCCCGCCCCCGTTTTCTATGGAATGAACACCTGAAGTCTAGCAAGGGACTCAGGCTTTTATTCTTCTTGCTCAACTTGTCAAAGTAAGTCTAATTCACATGGACCCTATGCTGGGACTCAATTCCTAAGCCCCCAGCCAAAATCTGCCACTATCTCCTCTGTGCTGCACGTTTTGCTGGGGTCCCTTGGGGTCACCACTGAGCTGAGCAATTCCTGCCACCTAGTGTCGAGGCTGCGTCCTGACGATGCAGGGCCACGCGTCATGCCCACGCCTGTGTCATGTGGTATCCATGGAACTCCTGCCTTGTGGGCCGTGGAAAAGTGTGGCCCGCGCAGTTCCAGGCCATCCGTGGTGCTTGACGGGCATGGCTGTGGGGTTCCCAGTTGGGGTGATCACCCTGCTATACCTTTCATCACCTTTCATCATCACCCGAGTGTGCTCGGCCTGCTGGCGAAAGAGTCGCCTCGCGTGACCCGACAGCAGCCTCATCTATGTCATTCACTGTGCCTCTCGACCACATCTCTCTCTCTAGCGGGGGATTCAGTCTCGGGTGATCCCGCCCACGACCGTGCTGCGCAGGGTGGCAGCCCTGGAGCGCCTGGCTACACCCTGCAGGCAGGGTGTGCAATGGGTGGGCCCTGTCGGGCCCTGTCTGTGCCCCTGTGAGGTCAGCGCCACCACAAAACCTGACGAGGCATTTCTCAGAATGCATCCCCCTAGTTAAGAGGCGCACAACTGTGGAAACAAGTGTTTTCAATTTTACACATGCATAAACTCCATTCAATTTTATTGTTTTAACTTTTTTCCTTTGCATTTTTAAAAAAATTTTTATTGATTATGCCATTGCAATTGTCCCATTTTCCTCCCTTCACCCTTCTCCACCCTGCATACCCCCTCCCTTCAACATCCCCCCCCGCCTTAGTTCCTGTCCGTGGGTCATACATATAAGTTCTTTGGCTTCTACATTTCCTACACTAGTCTTACTCTCCCCCTATTTTGTACCTACCACCTATGCTTCTTATTCTCTGTACCTTGTCCTCCTCTCTCCTCCTCCCACTCCCTGTTGCTAACCCTCCATGTGATCTCCATTTCTGTAATCCTGTTCCTGTTCTAGTTATTTGCTTAGTGTTTTTTTTTTTTAGGTTCAGTTGTTAATAATTGTGAGTTTGTTGTCATTTTACTGTTCATAGTTTTGATCTTCTTTTTCTTAGATAAGTCCCTTTAACATTTCATAAAATAAGGGCTTGGTGATGATGAACTGCTTCAACTTGACCTTGTCTGGGAAAGACTTTATCTGCCCTTCCATTCTAAATGAAAGCTTTGCTGGATAGAGTAATCTAGGATGTAGGTCCTTGCCTTTAATGACTTGGAATACTTCTCTCCAGCTCCTTCTTGCCTGCAAGGTGTCTTTAGAGAAATCACCTGACAGTCTGACGGGAACTCCTTTGTGGGTAACTGTTTCCTTTTCTTTTGCTGCTTTTAAGATTCTCTCCTTTTCCTTAATCTTGGGTAATGTACTTAGGATATGCCTTGGTGTGTTCCTCCTTGGGTCGAACTTCTTTGGGACTCTGAGCTTCCTGGACTTCCTGGAAGTCTATTTCCTTTGCCAGATTGGGGAAGTTCCCCATTATTTTTGCAAATAAGTTTTCAATTTCTTGTTCTTTCTCTTCTTCTGGCACCTCAATGATTCAGATGTTGAAACGTTTGAAGTTGTCCCAGAGGTTCCTCAGCTTCTTGTTTTTTTTTAATTCTTGTGTCTTCATTCTGTTCTGGTTGAATGTGTCTCTCTTCCTTCTGGGCTACACCATTGATTTGAGTCCAGGTTTCCTTCCCGTCACTGTTGGTACTCTGTAGATTTTTCTTTATTTCACATAATAAAACCTTATTGCCTGGGTCTTTTTTATGCTGTTGAAGTACCCAGTGAGTTCCTGGAGCATCTTGATAACCAGTGTTTTGAACTGTGCATCTAATAGGTTGGCTGTCTCTTCATGGCTTAATTGTATTTTTTCTGGAGCTTTGAACTGTTCTTTATGTTGGGCCATTTTTTATTGTCCTGGCGCATTTGTTACGTATGAGGGGCGGAGCCTTAGGCGCTCACCAGGGAAGGACAACCCATGTCGCTGTGTTATGACGCTATATGTGGGGAAGGGTCTGAGAGGGAACAATGGCGCTTGCTCCACTCTCTGCCAGATTTCAGTCACTTCCCCCACTACCCACAAGCAAAGTGGGCCCTTCTGGTGCTGATTCCCTGGGTGGGTGTGCTAGTGTATGCTCTAGGACCCTGTGGGTCTCTCCAACGAACTCTCCCGTGAGGCTTGGAGTTTCTCCCACTGCCGCCTCAACCCCCACAGGTGTTTTCAGTCAGAGGTTTGAGGCTTTATTTCCCTGCTGGAGCCCTGGGTTGTGGGTCTGTCTCGCTCCCCAGTTGTTCCTCCCGGTTCATCTGCATGCAAATGTGGGACCGCCTGGCCCTCCAGCTGCCACCTTCCTACGAGTCCTCTCTGCCTGGCTGCCCATTTCCACCCTCCTGCCAGTCTGGGTAAGTGTTTCTTCTTTAACTCCTTGCTTGTTGGATTTCCATACAGTTTGGTTTTCTGGAAGTTCTGGTTGCTTTTTGTTTATAAATTTGTTGTTGTCCTTCTTTTGGTTGTGCAAGGAGGCACAGGGTGTTTACCTACGCCTCCATCTTGGCCGGAAGTTTGTTCACTTGTATTTACAAACATCTTCTTGGCACCACATATGCACACCCGCACCATCATTTAAAGTAGCTGCGCAGTGTTCTGCAGAGGGACACTCCATGGTGTATGTTCTGTCGGACGTTTAGGTCTCTCAGTTTTCCACGACAGACACTGTAGTCTGAGTGTGTGCTCACACTCATCCCGCCCTCTCGTCGGGACTTGCCTCTGGGAGTGAGGCAAGGGCTCACCCAGCCAGGCTGCCTTCAGAAAGTCCGTGGCCACGTTCACACTGACACTCGCTGGGGAGGGTCCCTGTCCGCTTTTCAGCAGGGCGTTAGTACCACCGTTATTTCAGTATTTGAAAATAGAAAGCACTTTGAATTTTCTGCTGGGGAGGCCGAACGTTTCAAAACCAACTGTGATGGGTGCTTTACACACCAGAACATTCAGCCAGTGTCAGGGTATAACCCCGTGACCTTAGCGACCCCACAGCGGTGCCACCGCCACCACAGCCCACCTCTGGAACATTCCGGCTGCCCTGGAAAGTGCCCTCACGCCCACCTACAGTACATCTGCCTGGGGCCACCAGCTCTGCTGTCTGTCCCTGGGTGTGCTGTGGTCTGTCCCTGCGTGTGCACCCTCAGGAGTCCTGTGCTGTGAACGGAGCCACGCCATCTGCTGTCTCCCCCGTCTGGTTGTCTCACTCATGGGACATGTTGCGGGCAGGTCTTGGGCCTGCCTTGGGGGTTCCACCTGAACTTGCGTCTCTTCGTGCTTCCCCCGCCACTTCCGGCCAAGCGTGGGCCGTCCCACAGGCCCCTGTCCACTCCCCTGCTGCGGCACTGGAGGGTGTCACACTGCAGGCAGAGCGCCGGCAACTATGGGAGGAAGAACTGCCTGCACTTCCCAGCCTGGGGCCACGAGCGGCAGTCTCCTGCATGGGGTTGGGCCTCACCTACATACAGCGCACGGCTGGGTTCAGACACTGAGGGTTAGTGTCGGAACCAGCTGCGTCTCCTAAGGGTCGAGGGTTTCCAATGTAGTCCCTGAAAATTTAAAGTTAGTCCTTCGAAGCTGATGTTCTTTTACTGCAGCGGAAGCAGCACCTTCCTGCACGAGGCAGTGAGCGAAGGAGCAGCGTGGCCCGTCCCCAGTGCTGTGCCGGGAGCTCGTCTTCCGCACCAGCAGCCCCTGAAGGGTCCTCGTCAGCCCTTTGTCGCTGGAAGGCAACAACGGGCTCTTTGAACTCCTTACTCTCTCTGTAAAGATTAAAAGGAAACAAACAAACAAACCAAAACATTGCCAGGTCCATCCTCAAGTAAAACTTCTCATCTAAAAAAGGAAAAAAGTCCTGTTTTGATCCACAAATAACCACCACCAAATTAGAACTCTGTGCCGTGTTTTGCTAAATCCAGCCTGACTCTGGCAGAAAGGAAAGCTCAGGTGTGGTGAGAGGGTGGAGAAGCTCAGAGCCTGGGGAGCAGAGTGCCCCAGACAGCTCCTCCCGCCGCCTGAGCCCCCACCCTGGAGCCACAGCCGGGGCTCCCCGCGTGCATGGGTGCCTTCCTAGTTATGCTGGCTCCTCTTTGAGAGGAAATTCCGAATCACATGACCTTCAGTTCCCCGAAGCCTGGCCTGCCCCTGGAGTCAGTGGTCTCTTGCACCCGCACGGAGGTTCTTCACGCTCGGTCTGGACTTCACAGGCCAAGTGCACACACTTCTACAAGCCTCCTTCTCCACGCTTTGTCCCAGACGTGCTTTTAGAAAGTCTGTCACATGAAGAATAAAGTCACCTGTGTTCATCCTCCATGGCCCTTCCTTCCGGGATCTGGCTGCATGCCCCCCTAATTTTATGTCACTGTAGGTAGCCTGTGGCTTTAACAAGTTTTGTCCTCAGAAACATGGCTCACCCCCAGAGCCGCGTCTGTCGCAGCGCCCTCCTGGACACAGCTCCGTCACAGCGGTGGAGGGCCGGGCTGGGCACTCCGGCGGTGTGTAGGGGAAAGGGGCAGCTGCGGTGCCCGGCAGGGACTGAGGGACACATCCTGACCCCAACTGAACCCATTCCTTTTTTTTGGAGATGTGGAGCGAAATCTTTAAAAATGCAGTGAACTTAATGTTTTCCAGTCAAGTGGAACCCCGCCTCGTCCAGGAATTGATTGAGTAAACAAGTGTTAAATGCCCATTGTGACCAAATGGGACTGTCCACCCGGGGTCAAGGGCGGGCCTGGGGAGGAGGCATCCACAGGGGAGGCCTTCCACCCCCTGGCCTTGGCCAGTGCTTTCCACCCGAGACAGCGAGGAGGGGGAGGGGCACCTTCTCGCCCAGCAGAAGGAGCCTCATCTGACCACTGCAGGAGGGGAGACACAGAAAAGTGACCCGGGGACGAGGACTGGACTGAGAGGGGTGGAAGGTGCATCTTTGCTGCTGTCATTTGCCCCATGCCCTCAGCCAGGCCAGCAGCTGGGCCCCCCTTACATCCAGTGCCCCGTCCCTCCCGAAAGGCCCCTCCAGGGACAGGCCACAGCAGAGTGCCGTCCGACAGGGCAGACCCTTTTAGGTCCGGTGCACTTGAGACAGCCCGTCCCTTCCTTGGGATTGGACACTCGGGGCTCCGTGTGGCCCGACGCGGTAGGGCGGCGGTCACGTGAGCGGGCCGCGGGGTGGGAGGGAGGAGTCCCACTCTGCGGGGGAGGCACGTCGGCCACGGCGTTTCCCGGCAAGACGCAGTTAAACAAAGTCCACAGTTGTTTTTCTTCAACATCATTTTGACTTAATCTCTTTTACATTAAAAAAACAACAAGTTACATTTGGAGAGCACTGTTTAGGTTTGAGGTTCCCATCAGAGCGGTTTTGCAATGCATGTTTACTGGGTCCAAAGCGAGTCCCCTGGGGCCCTGCTGGCTGCTGGGGCTCCTCACTTGGGGTCACAGACCGAGGTCACGCTCCAGCGTGTGGGTGTCCCCTCAGCCTGGAGTTTGTTTTGGACACTGGGACCGGGCTGGGAAAACCAACCGGCACCCGATTCTAGAAAGCAAGAGGTCAGTGCTCCGTGACGAGGACATGAGCTTCCCTAGCGTCGGTTCTTCCCAAGGAGCTCACACGTGCGGCATTTTGAACACGCATTTCACTGAGTCCTTCGCGGGGAGAATTCGATGGCATCTTTCTGTCTGTCCTCTGCCCGGTGTGTCACTGTTTCCCCTACTAACCACTCGCTCTCTGCAGGCCGGAGTCACGGGAGCAGCGATGCCGTGTGCTCAACGCAGACAGAACCAAATGCAGAGTCCGGGAGCAGTGAGACACGTCTTGTGAAATTCATCTCAGATGGGATTTGCCGAAACAAAAGCACTTACATGGGCCCAGACCGCGTGGGAAGGCCCCACACTTCCAGGTGGCCATAAGGAGGAGCAGGAGCGTGGTCAGCAGTGACAGTTGCTAATCAAGCTGCCTTCTACCAGCAGTTCCAGACAACGAACACTCTGCAGACTGTCTCCATCCCTAAGTGTCAGGAAGTGCTAAGGCTGTGTCGTGCATGCCAAGGTTTGTAGAGAAGAAATGACGTCACACCTGACTGAATATTTCGGTTGGAGAGAAAAGAAGGGGGCAGGTACAGTGCATTCAGCAGTCTAATCATGACAAAATCTAGGGGCTGGGTATTATGGGGGTGTTAGCCTATCATCATTATTTTTTTGAATTGTAAATACGCATATTGTTTTCTCTGCTTTTGTGTGTGCTTGAGAATTGCTACAGGAGACTTTTTACAAGAGCTGAGGAAATTCATCACTGTGCATCTGTGCCTGCGGACTGGACTGGACACTTCACTGGAGGGACTCGGGCTGCTCTCAAGTGTGGGGCACTTTGCTGTTAAACAAGTGACTGTACCCATCCCTCTCCGAGGGAGGGAAGAACACAAATTATGCACGGTCCTGGGGTGTGGGATGTGTATTAACACAGAGCGCTTTTTAACATCACCCTAAAATTAAATAAATGTAAACTTTTCAGTGGAACAAGGAGGCTGTATTATAAGGAAGACATGGGCTTCGATTCTGGTTTACTTTCAGTTTGCATGAAAAAGAGGAGAGTATCAATTCCAAGAATTCACATTCCCCAATCCTTGTGTCAGACCCATGCAGTTTTCTTTGGGGGATCTGCTCTCTCCCCTGCCAATTCTGGAGGTCACACCTCGCGCAGAATTGCCCCTTCCCTGTCGTGATGGACCCGTTTCACCGGAGGATGTACCGGAAGGAGCCCCTGTTCGGCCCCTCCTCCACTCTCTTCTTCCCGGGACCCCACGTAGCCCTCAGCCGGGCTCCCCACACTCATCCCCAAGGGCCTGCCTCCCTGTACCCAAACACAGCCTGGACCTGGGGGCGCAAGCATGCCGGGCCCACACAAAACCTGGCTGGGCAACTAGAACTTGGACCTAAGTCTCTGGCCCGGGACCGGAAACAAAAGCAAAGTCAGACAGCGGCAAACTCCACGAGTTCATTTATTCTGCGTGGTCCCCACGACTGTGGGGCCTGCAGTGACACCTTCCCTCCCCTGTCCCAAACAGAGATGGAGGACACGGTTAAAAGAAGCTCACTCTATTACGCCCACGTCGGGGAGATGGCTCTCCAAAAATGAGGCATTTGGTTTACCGTCCCGGACAGTAGGGACCTGGGGGAGCTGCAGCAGAACGGCGTGGCAAGTGGTGCAATGAAAGCAGACACACCGAAACGGGAACCGAAATAGGACCTGGCGAAGCACCGCCATGTGACACCCTGAGGATCTTTATTGCAGCAAACACGCCGCCCACCTCAGACCAAAGAGCAAAGCACGGCTCGCTCTTCCGGGGGCAACGCCCGCGCAGAGCAGACGGTGGGAGCGATGGGGAGCAGCGGCGAGGGACCACGGGAAAGACAGGACCAGGGTCACTCTCAACGCCCCTTTCCTGTTCTGACCATGGCCACTCAGGAGCGGGTCAAGTTTCCCTCGGTCCCAGTCCCCTAGGGGTGCGTCTGGAACTGTGGTGACAGCAGCGTTTCTGAGTGAGTTGGCGTGGGGCTGCTGCTGGAGCACGAAGCACCGTGAGGGCCTCTCGGGGCCGGTGGGGCGAGTCACATGAAAAACTGGACGAGCAGATTGGCCAGGCCCAGCACCATGATGGCAACGTGTGCCAGGAGCCTGGGCCACGTCAGCCGGCCCTCCTGGCGCAGGGCGATGATGTAGGTGAGCGTCGGGTAGAGGAAGACGAAGGCCAGGCCGCAGGCCGCGCCCGAGTACCTGCAAGGGAAGAGCATTCTGAGTGCGCCCCCCTCGCATTCTGCCGTTCCCTGTTTACGAGGGAGATGCGTGCAGTGCGATTCAACCCTCCTCAGTCCGGGAGGACAGCATTACTTGAGTCCTTTCCTGCTGACATAAATAAAGCAATTCGTTTCACTTGCTAAGTTAATATAGAAGATCATTTCCTGTTCATCTTTAGGGCATCTGCTCGACAGAGGTTTTCATGCATCTCTCGAGTCTCCACTGTCCCTCGGAGTCTCTGTGACTGTGGCCGCTTCCTCAGAAACATCTGGAGGTCGGCTTCCGTCTCTGATGTTGCATGAGCAACTTACGCGTTCTGATCATTTGCCACAGAGCGAGGACCAGCGCCCCTCCCTGGCACGCAGCCTCCACATCAAAGACAGTCCCGAAAATACCTAAACCCGAGCCCTGCACTGTCTCCTCCCCGCTCCTCTGGGGACGGTCTGCTGGGGACCCGTGAGCCCCTGGGGCCTCTGCTACTGGCTGCCGTCTCAGGTGAGGCTGGCTCTCCAGCAGCGGCAGCTCTGCCCTGCTTCCCAGGGGTTCGGAGAGCAGCTCATGGTGACCCTGGAGTTCCCCCGAGACTCTGAGGTCATGACCCCACTCCCGACCTGCTCCTGGCTTCCTCCAAACCAGTGCTTGGAGGACAGAATGTTCTTCCAGTTTCCGGAAGAAGAATGTTGAGGAAAGAGTCATCTGGGATCTGATTCTCCCCCAAACTCTTCCTCTGTGACTATAGCTGACACTGAAACACACTCTTGAGTAGAAACAGATGAAGAAAAGTAGGAGGTAGCCTTGACATATAGGAGACTTCCCAGGTACCCCAAGAAGTTACATAGTATTTATTAAGTGTTGAGTTTTTATTGTAGGAAAGAAGACAGGAATGCAGTAGAAAATAATGAGAAAAGGGCAAAAAGAGAAGAACATGTGCCCCAAGCGAAGGGACACGGCACTCCCCATTAGAACCGCGCAGAAGTGGTAGACAGCGAGCCCGTCACCCACGCCAGGGAACCACACCTGCGTTGCGTGTCACCAGCCCTAGGTGCTGGCGTTGCGCACGGTTAACACACAGCCACAGCAGCAGCGGGGAAAGCACAGAGGGCCCGTGGGGGGCAGGGCCCTCGCAGCCGCCGTACCTGATGATCCCGCCGATGTTGGGGTAGAAACAGGCCATGACCACTCCGGCTCCCACGATCAGCAGGTTAAGAACCAGCACGTGGAAGATGCTAGAAGTTGATGAGAGAGTTTGGAGGAAAGAAAAATATGAATGCAGGCAAATTACAACCCTCAATATGAAAATGCAATTCTTCATGAACATCTTTAACGCCAGAATGTCTTAAATCTGACAGTGACATCACAGCAGAGAGAGAAGGCGACCCCGGCCAGGGCTGGGGATGGGCACTCCGCCCTCAGGGCGCTGCCACACACAGGCTGCTTTGTGGGAGCTGCCCTGGGGCCTGTCCCAGAAAATGGGTGACACCTGCCTCTCCAAGGAAAACAAATGGTGTTGTATGTCACCAGTGGTGAGACTGGAGCTTTCAGAGAGAATTCTGGAGACCGTGTAACTGCTACCCTGAGCCTGGCAGTTTCCGACACTCAGTGACAAGGTGAAGCCGACGGGACGTGAACATCTGTGTTTGGCCCCACACGGGGAAGCGTGTCGGCATTTGGGAGACTCTCAGGACCAGCAGCCGGTGGGCCCCCGATGACCAAACACGAGGTTGCAAAAGCAGGCGTGGGGGTGGGGGGGGCCCAGAGTGTGCGGCAGACCAGGGGGTGTCGGTGTGACTGAGCTTCGGAGTCAGCTGGTTCTCAGGGGACTAGGGCTGGACAGCGTTCGGCAGAGTCTCACAGGGGAAACCCGCAGTGATCTGCTATCCAAGCACTTGCTCCCTTTCCCAGTGGGCGTCTACCAGAACGGGGTTTTGTTCATGCATTTAAGGAAAACAACATATTACAGCAGTTTGAATGCAGAAGATAAAAGGATCCAATTACCATAAATCAGACATTAAAGAATTCTGAAAATATAAAACATGTCATTTTGGAAATAGTTATTCATAAACGTGTGATTTATGCTAACAAGTAACGGTTTTATTACTGCCCTTTAAATTAACATTTTTAAAGCTCTTGGTGCTAACGCTTCTGTGTTAAATGGTGACAGGCATAAACTGAGGTTCCTGGGGTCCTGAGGAGGCTCTGAGAGTGAAAGGAGGCCCACGACCAAACAGGGCGCCCGACGGACGCAGCCTGTGGATGGCTTGCGGCTGGAGGGGGTGGTGGTGTGCTCTTGGTGGCCAGGGAGGGGTACGGGGTGAGCCGGGGAAGTCCAGGTTCTCCCGGGAGAACAACGCCCCATCAGCCACCACTGTGCAAACCACGGCAGAGAGCAGGAGCCACACCTTCTCCCAGCACACTCTCGTCCGTGCGCTCTGGTCTGTGCACTTGCCGACTGCGACTGCGGCTGTGCTCAGCGCTTGGGGCCTGGTGACCCTGGACCCTCCTTTGAAGGGCTCACGGCTTTTGAACGGACACATTCGTAACTGGTGAGTTATCTGACGGGGGGCGGGGGACAGACCGCACCCATTCCCTCCAGGAAGAACTGGTTAAGACCATTTGTGTGTTGGTTACTATAAATGTAATGTTTTCTTCGAACTTTATCCAAAAGTTTTCTTCATCTATGATCATGTATTCCCAATGAAACAGGTGAAGGCTAGGCACTTTCCACGGGATGAATCTCTGATAAAACTGGTGGTGAGTTTCGGAGTCGACCAGGGCCGCCCAGGGCAGTCCCAGGGAGCCTGGCCTGGCACGTGGACACCTCTCCTGAAGGAGGGGACTCATGACCCTGCCTTCGCCAGGAAGGGGCGGGGCATCGCTGTGGCGGTCACAGAGGCAGAGACTTCACTCTCCTTATGCATCCCACCTTCAGTGATCGACTCTTATTTACGTGAAAACAGACAGATGTTCATAAACACTCCGGGAGCCCATCATTCAAACAACCACTGGTTCCAATTAAAAAGCTGCGTCTCATTAGCTAGTGCAGGTCCTTTATATTATTAGCTTCTTGGCAATCTGTAGGTTAACAGCAACCAAATCATAAGATAAATATAGCTGGCGTCAGACCTAATACAACTCGACCGGACGAACTGTAAATAACTCCGGACAAGGAAGTGTCTCCTATTTTTAAAGTCTTCAGGGGAAGTAGCAGCAATGACCTACCCTTGTACCCACATTCACGAGGCTGATTTTTATAGCGAAGGGATTAGTCACATTTCCGGACGACCCATGTGCACCGTCGCTGGTGGCGTGGCATGCCTGCTGGTCGAGAGAGGAGCCCTTACCTGGGGTAAACGTCCCCAAACAGGTGGCCCAGCAGCTGGACACGCGCCAAGTAGCCCAGGAGCGGGTACACAGTCATCATCTGGAACAGCAGGAAGATCCTCGCGAGGAACGACAGGATGTCGCTGCTGGGGAAATTGTCTAAGAAGTTCTGACCCGAGAGAGAAACGGAGTCACGTTAGAACTCGAATTCCGTGCACAAGCTCAGGGAGAGAGGACGCCACCGCCCGGCGTGAGCCCAGGGCCCAGCTGTGCGCTGTGGCCCCACGGCCCCTTTGGTGCGTGGAGTTCGGGAGCCGGCGGAGTTTAGTGGCGTCTTCAGGCAGGTGACGTTGGCACACTTTGCTTCTGCTTTACGGAAGCACCAGGCTGCAGCTATCTGACAGTTACACGGCAACGGTCTCGTCCTTCACCGGGGACGGCAGAGCAGCTCTGCTCTGGCAGGCCTGGTGATAGTCTGCCTGAATGTGCTGCATGCGTGCCTGGCGGCCCGCTGTGCCCGCACGGGCTCTGCAGTGCCGGGGCCTTTCGGAACTGAGGCCACAGAGCACCTCTGTCAGCAGGGGCAGCGCCACTTACAGTCTGTCCCTGAGCAGAAAGGGATTTGTGTCTATCTCTCTCAGGACTGTTCTCCACTTTAGCTTGGCATCTGAGAAAATAGCTCATCGCTCACTCTCCCCTCAAGAAATGAAACACCACAGCCATTCCCGCCCCCAAGGGAGCAGGCCTCGCGTGGGGGCTCGCATGGGGGGGGTTGGGCACACGCTCGGCGACCGAGAGCTTCTGGGGGTGGGGAAGTGGGAGGTGGCCACTCCAGGCTGTCGTGGCGGCAGGAGTGCACACCAGCCACCCTGCAGAGCGGGAGCCTGGCTCCCAGTGCTGGGCAGCAGGGCCCCCACCGCTCCTCCGGGGTCAGGCACGCTGTCCCCTCCACCTCACTCCCAGACAAGCTCCCTTCTGACTGGAAGTCAGGCCCCCTGTGGGAGGCTACTGGGTTTTTTGTGAGAAGTTCTCCTTTTACATTAAACTCCAGACTACACCATGCCTGAATCCATGGCGGGCCAAGCTGGACAAAATCTTACTTATGGCAGCCTCTTAGTAAAAACATGTCTCTGGGGTTCTGTCTGTCCCTCTGTCTGTTCGGCTGCCCATCAGCAGGACATGCTGACCTCGAGGCCGGCTCATCTGGGGCATCCCGGGGCCTGGGCTCCGAGCCCACGGGAGCTGGACGTGCTCCCAGTGGAGGTGCTATAAGCCCTTGACCGCTGCTGTGACCTTTCCCAGAGAGGTCAGGGGCCATTTATCTGGGTCACAGGTGCCAGCAGGGGATGGGCCTCCTCAGCCCATCGGAAAACCTCTGGCATGGGCGTCCCTGTGCTCCACGGGAGAGCACAGGAAGTTCAGAGAGGCTGGGGTGGGGCCAGGAGCCCCTGGGCAAGGGGGTGGCAGCGAGGACAGTCCTGCTGTGGCGTTGCCCAGCGACTGCGCAGGTGTGGGGCTGGGAGCCATTGCATGGAGCGCAGAGCTCACCTGTTCGATGCAGTCTTTGGGTAGTGGTGGCGAAGGAAACGAGGCGAAAACCAGGACTCCGATGTAGAGATAGGTCAGTGTCACCAGCAGGTAGGCGATGGACAGGTCCCTCACCTGGGAAGACAGAGCAGCGGCTCACAGCACGGGGACCCCTGCAGCGGGACCGTCCAAGCAGGGCGATGGGGGACCGACACCCATGACACTCCTCTCTGGCTGCGTTCATGCCGTGTGCACACAGGCCTTCTGGGGCCCACCTGCTCTCGGGGCCTCATTAAAACACACTCTCGCCCTGTAAGTCATCCTGGCCGTGTTTCCACTGCTCTGGAGCTGCCCACGGAGCCACCGCCTGCCCGACCCAGCAAGAACCTACACGGTGGTTTAGCATGACAGAAATGCTGGCTTAACTTCAAAACCTAGTTTGTTTACCGAATTACAAAATATTTACCTAAAATAATAAAGCTAAGGGACAACAAGAAAGCAAGGCTAAGCCCCCTGTGACCTATGGCATTAAATCTTTTTTCTTTTATTAAATTAACTTAAATCTTCAAAGCACGCTTAGACCAAAAGAGACTGCTACCTAATGAAATGCAGTAAAGAAGAAAAGCTGGCTGAAGAGCAGACAGGAAGCAGGTATTCAAGACTCGAGTAATGAAGCGAACAGCAAACAAAAGAGAAAGAGAGGATACTGCCCACAGCTGCGCCGCTGCTGGGTCAGCAAACACGGGCGGGCGTCCAGGGCAGCAGGCGCCCTCCTGCTCCTGGCCTCCCGCTCCCAAGCGAAGTCAGAAGCTCCAAGATGCTGACAGTGTCTGGCTGTCAGGGCCCCGCCCAACAGGCCCGCAGCTCCCGAGCTGGTCTCCCTGGTGCTCCAGTGGTTGCCACACAGGTCAGCATGACTGAATTATGGCAAGACAACCACTCATTTCTCATCGCAAACGCAAACTGCTCTGCCAGCTAAGCAAACAGACAGGACAAACTACACACGATTTTACTTCGGTTCAGTAACACGGTGACTGGACGCTTGGTATTAGGGAGCGTTTGTGATTTTTGGACAACTTCCCTCCTTCAACGAGCTAAAGCAACAGCAGAGGGTTACACACTTGGGTGCTGGTTAAGCACTTAAAAACCAGGTGACACGCTATGAGAAGGCCTAAGGTCAGGCCTGAGCTGACATCCGGCTGGGAAACAAACCAGGGGTCCCCCCCGGATTAGATGGCGCGGCCCCACTGGGGCGCCCTGGGAACCTGGGTTAGGTAGAGTGGTTCAGTCTTCTCAAAGAGCTTCCAGTTGCTCAGGGCTGAGGAAGGAGAGGCCACCCCCACCCCCAGGGAGCTCAAAGTTCACGAAGCTCTAGGGTCACCTCTGACAGACTCTGGCCATGCCTGACATTGCCTCGCGGGCTTGTGTGGGACAAACAGAAAGGAACCACACGACTTTCCTTCTCCTGTCCTCAGATTACGATGCTTCGAAGTCATCCATCCCCCCGCAGCCTGCTCAGTGCCACTCTCGAACAGGGCAGTCTTGTCACCCACAGAACCTCGAGGGCCATGCAGCTGTGTCAGAGAGAGCTCTGCAGAGAGGGGAGCGCTGCCACCTGAGGGGCGGTCCCTACCCCATGTACCCCGGTCATCACATTGTCTGGGCCAGGCTTCCTGCCAAGGCACCTCTGCAGCGACCTTGGGGGGAAGCTGATGCAGAGGAGGGCAGGTATGCGAGGCTGCCCAGCGGGGGGCTCTCTCCTGCTCCCCATCCTCGCAGTGTGGTGCACCCCTCTCAGCTACGGCACAGTGACAATGACCTGTCATTTGCCTTCATTGTAAAGGTGATGCATGCTCACTCGACGCATCTCCAGTGGAAAGAGAACGCCCCCGATGCCCACGAAGCAGTCGGGGGTTAATGGTCCTCAGGTCACATCCCCATCTCCATCACTCGGCATCAAGTTGGGCCACACCACTAGGTCGGGACACCCTGGAGACAGGACCTGCTGTGCCTTCCCCATCTTCATGTCTCCGGGACTCTGGCACATAGTAGGGACTCGTTCACCACAGTAGGGTGAGTGTGGATACATAACAACCATGTTGGCTGCGGTTCTGAGGTGCATCTAGGTGCTCGGCTCTGCGCCAACGAGCACACTCACTGCACGCATTACCCCGAGTGTGGGGACAAAGGCGTCTCTCATTTCCCAGGTGAAGGTGCCAGGGCGGCGAGGCTCCACGGCTGTCTGTGCCCATACAGTGAGCAGATGGTGGAGTCCACGGTCAACCAGAGACCCTCTGGCCCCAGGCCGTGCACTGAGCTGCTGCGTGGGAGAGCTGGCCAGCTCTCTCGCACTGTGTCATGGCTGACAAACCACCATCCAGAAAACAGCGGGAGGAAACGGGGTGTGAGTATGCTCAAGGATGCGGGAGAAGCGCTGGTGGCAGAGTCCCGCTGCCCGGCAGACCACACGCACCTCTGGCCGACTGAGGTCGAGAGCTGCACACCTGTCTCCGCCTGAAAGTCCTCTGAGGAGCAGGAAGGCTGGTTCGACACGGAAGCAGCCGAGGTTTGGCAGGGTCGCGGGCCATGTGCCTGCCACCCATGTGCACACGCACACATGCACACTTTGCTGCTGTCTGGCTGGATCACCGGCCGTCACTGTACCCGGCCAGGACGTGCAGCCTCTTCAAAGCCCCTCATAGTGGAAAGTGGTAGGAAAGGCTGTCTTTTAGAATGTGAGGCTCTAAGTAAAAACACATATATTTGAGAAGAGGCAAAGGGACAATCTGGAGTGGGATGTGTCGAGAGTCCCACCCATGGAGATCTGTGCCCTGCGTCTGGCGTGAGCACGGTGGGCCTGCAGGGCTGGCCGCGGAGAGACGCAGGAATGTCTCAGAGCTACCAGCGCACAGGGTCGGGAGCACGTTCCACGTCTCAGATGTGGGTTCCCGTCTGTCCCACGTCCCGCCTGCAGTGAAAACCCCCTCTGATGGAGACTGGACTCACAGCAGCGAGGAGACCGACCACACTGACCCACCCCAGACATGACAGACGGCTATGTGAACTGCACAGCTGCGCGGTGAGAGGCAGAAAGTGCAGGCAGTACGACGTGAGCCACTGTGACCTGTTTCTAAAGGACACAGTGGGCTCTACGGCTAAATAAAGATGGGCAGACCAAAGCAAAACAGGCACTGTGTAGTCTCTGCTTCAGGGTGAATCAGGTCAATTCCCTGCCTACCAGAAAAGTGTTTCCGTTTCAGAACTTTGGGGGCAAGCGGCCCTCTCAGCATGGCCGGACGACGGGACAGTGACGGTGCTGGGATGCCTGAGGAAGCCGTGGCCACAGCCATGCGGAGCTCAGCTTGGGCTCTGCCCCTGCTACCACTGGCTGTTTGCACTCACCGGAGCCCCTGCAGGTGTGTGCTGGCATGACCAGAGACACAAAGGGCAGGGGTCTCAACTCGTCACCCCAGTGAAAGGACCCGTCCCCGGGAGGCACCGGGAGAAGAAGCCCTCAGGCTGAACGTTCTGAGACTGACTGCTTCACGGGAAGAGAATGAAATGAAGGTCACCAAGTTAGGGAACTCAGAAAATCCAGATTTACTCAATTCCAGCTCCATTCAGAGGTAATTTACCATGCATATGTTACCAGGTACGAGAAAAGACGTACCTTTCTGGCCTAATTTGAGAACTAGCTTCCTGCTACCCAGTAAGATTTGTTTTGCCTTCTCAGTGGCTCTGCCACACATCACAGGAAACCCCCCGGGGTCCCTGGTGCACTGGGTCCTTCGTGTTTGGAGTGTCACTGACCATGCAGGCCTCTCGGTTAGAGCTGCACTGTGGCTTTGTCTGCACGGTTGTAAACTGTCAGATTAAGTCCGAAACCTGCACACAGGCCCCAGGGAGCAGGCCGACGTCGGCCTGCTTGGGGTCTGGTTAGTTTGCTCTTCTTTTTCCCACAGTCTTAAGATAGAAAGTTATTGATCTGAAACCTTTTTTGATGTGGGTGTTTACAGCTATGAATTTCCCTCTAAGCACTGCTTTAGCTGCATCCTATATATTCTGATGTGTTTGGTTTTCATTTTCAATAATCTCAAAGTATTTCCTTTTTTCCTTGTAATTTCTTCTCTGCCCCATTAGCTATTTAAGAATACATTGTTTAATTTCCACGTATGTGTCAATTTCCAAAATTTCTTTCTTTTATTGATGTTTAACCTCACTGTGGTCAAAGAAATACTTGGTATGGATTCAAACCTTGTAAATTTATTGAGACTTGTTCAATATATGGTTGACCTTTTTTAAAAATATATTTTATTGATTATGCTATTACAATTGTCCCATTCCCCCCCTTCATTCCCCTCCACCATGCACACCCTCTCCCACCCACATTACCCCCTTTAGTTAATGTCCATGTGTCATAAGTTCTTTAGCTTCTACATTTCCCATACTATTTGTGCCCCCCCATCTTTTTTCTCCCTACCATCTACGCTACTTATTCTCTGTACCTTTTCCCCCTCTCTCCTCCTCCCACTCCCCTGTTGCTAACCCTCCATGTGATCTCCATTTCTCTGGTTCTGTTCCTGTTCTAGTTGTTTGCTTAGTTTCTTTTGGTTTTGTTTTAGGTATGGTTGTTAATAATTGTGAGTTTGCTGTCATTTTACTATACATGTTTTTTTTTAATTTTCTTTTCTTAGATAAGTCCCTTTAACATTTCATAAAATAAGGGCTTGGTGACGGTGAACTCCTTCAACTTGACCTTATCTGAGAAGCACTTTATCTGCCCTTCCATGCTAAATGAAAGCTTTGCTGGATAGAGCAATCTTGGATGTAGGTCCTTGCCATTCAAGACTTGGAATACTTCTTTCCAGCCCCTTCTTGCCTGCAAGGTTTCTTTAGAGAAATCAGCTGACAGTCTGATGGGAACTCCTTTGTAGATTACTGTCCCCTTATCTCTTGCTGTTTCTAGGATTCTTTCCTTCATTTTTACCTTGGCTAATGTAATTATGATGTGCCTTGGTGTGTTCCTTCTTGGGTCCAACTTCTTTGGGACTCTCTGAGCTTCTTGGACTTCCTGGAAGTCTATTTCCTTTGCTAGAATGGGAAAATTCTCCTTTATTATTTGTTCAAATAAGTTTTCAATTTCTGGCTCTTCCTCTTCTCCTTCTGGTACCCCTATAATTCGGATGTTGGAATGTTTAAAGATGTCCTGGAGGTTCCTAAGCCTCTCCTCATTTTTTTGAATTCTTATTTCTCCATTCTTTCCTGTTTGGTTGTTTCTTTCTTCCTTCTTCTCCACTCTATTGTTTTGAGTCCCAGTTTTCTTCCCATCACTATTGGTTCCCTGTGCATTTTCCTTCATTTCTCTTATCGTGGCCTGCATTTGTTCATCTAATTTGCGACCAAAATCAACCAATTCTGTGAGCATCCTGATCACCAGTATTTTGAACTGTGCATCTGATAGGTTGGCTATCTCCTGGTCGCTTAAAATGATGGGTTCTGGGGCTTTGATTTGTTCTTCTGTTTGAGCCATCTCTGTCTCTCTCTCTCTTTTTTTTTTTTTGGTCTGGTTGCACCTGTTACAGTAAGGGGCGGAGCCTTAGGTGTTCACCAGGGCAGGGCACCCCAGTCTCTGGATTGTGACATTGTATGTGGGGGAGGGGTCGAGAGGGAACAATGGCGGTTGCTCTGTTCTCCGTGGGACCTCAGTCCCCTCTGCTGCTTCCCCCAAGCAAACTGGGCCCCTCTGGTGCCAATTCCCATGTGGGTGGGCTTGTGCACGCCGTGGGAGCCTCCAAGGACGTCCCCTGTGAGGCTGAGTGTCTCTCCGTGAGCCTCAACTCCCACAGGTGTCCTCCATCAGTGTCCCAAGGCTCTATTTTCCAGCGCTGTGATCCTGGGTTGTGTGCACTGCCTTGCTTTACAATCGCCACCTCACTGAGTCTGCTGGTTGCCGGTTGCCTCCCCTGGGCCGGGGTCTGCCAGCTGCCGCCTGCGCGCTCAGGGTCCACCCGCTTCGGTCTTGCATGCCCCGGATGCCTTATGTGCCCCCCGGATGGCTTGGATGGCTTATGTGCCTAGTCCCACCACTCTCTGCTCTCCACCCTGCGACCCGCGCCTGGCTGCTTGTCTGCGCCCCTCTTACCGGTCTGGATGCACAGGTCTAATTCAACTTCTTGGTTGTCCGACTTCCATTCAGATCAATTTTCTGTCATTTCTGGATGTTATTCTGTTTCTAAATTGTTGTTGTCCCTATCTTGGTTGTGTGTGGAGGTACGGTGCATCCACCTATGCCTCCATCTTGGCTAGAAGTCAATATATGGTTGGTCTTGGTAAATGTTTCTGTGCACCTGAAACAAATGTCCATCCCGCTGGTGTTGGAGAGAAGACTTTTATAAATGCCAACTAGATGAAATAGATTGGTAGGGTTTTCATATTTTCTATATCTGTTCTTATTTCCTATTTGTTCTATCAGTTACTAGGGGAGGGGTCATGATCTCCAATCGTAATTGTGGATCTGTCCACTTCTTTCTGTTTGGACTGTGATTTGGCAGCCATTTCATTGGGTGCACACAAATCTAGGATTATTATATCTTCTTGATGAATCAGTCCCCAAAGACCACTGTGTAATGTGCCTCTCTGTCTTGGCAATACTCCTCATTCTGAAGTCGACCTTGATGCTAGAACAGCCACTCTACCCTCCTCATGTCTAGTGCCTTTGTGGGACACCTTTCTACTTACAGTCGGTTTGTTACAGATGGCACGTACTGTAGTTAGGTTTCATTTTTTAAATCAGTCTGACAATCCATGTCTTTTAATTTCAGTATTTAGACCATTTTATTTAAGGTAATTATCAACATTATCTGGCTTAAATCTACTGTCTTGCCGTTTGTTTTCTGTTTGTCCCATCTACACCTGGTTCCCCTCTTCCTGTCTTTTAGGTCACATGGGCATTTCTAAAGACTTTATCGCCCCTGTTGGCTATTAGCCACCCCTCTTGATTTTTCAGTGATTGCTCGAGTAGGAGTTGGGGGACCAGGGCCCACTGGTGAAATCTGGCCCACTCGCTGTTGCGGTAAATAAAATTCTCTGGAAATACAGCCACCACCGTGTGTTAGCACATTGTCTATGGCTACCGAATGCCACCGCGGTGGGCCTGGCTGCTGTCACAGAGACCGCGTGTCCCTTGAGGCTTAACATATTTAACATCAGGACCTTTACAGGAAAGGTTTGCCGACCACTGCTCTGTGGTTTAAGTTTAAAAGTTAAGTTACAGTAACAAAAATCAATTCCTCAGGTAGTTACTCACATTGTTCTCTTGGTTCTTGTTGTTCTTTAAGAGTGTGATAATACAGTTATGAATAAAGAAAGCAAGGGTAAGCACTCCGGTCAACTGTGGAAACTCAAATCTTATCTCTAGGAGAAAAAGAGAAGGGGAAACCACATTAACACTGACAGCCAGGAAGTGAACGCCCGCTGCCACAGCCGATCACTGGTCTGTCCAGGGACGAAGAACACCGGAGCACCACCTCCCAGAGCTCCGCCAGGCCAGCGCGCTGCTCAGCGGCGTGCTGGGCACGGGACAGGAAGGAACCAGGAAACAGCTTCTCTGCGCGGGGGCTACAGTGGTCACTCCTGTCCGCGGCCCTGAGCCGGCACGCGGCGTGGCGTGGAGCACAGAGTCCGTTCCTGTGTCATGCTTTGTGAACTACCGCTCCATCTTCCACACAAACAACGGGGACTGCTTCTGCCCCGCCCCCACCAGCTACCCCATCGGCGGCCCCCGAGCCGGCACGCGGTGTGGCAGCGCTCAGGTCCAGGGCCTGTGGGGCTCTACAGATCCTCCTCTTCCAATACCTTAATCTGCCGGAAAAGCACCCTTAGGACAGGAATCATGGAAGAAAGCACCAATCACTTGACATTTTTAGCGGTTAATCTAAAAAGTGCCGCTGGAAGGCGCTGGAAGCACGTGTCTACAGGGAGGAAAGCGGCCGTCGCGATGAGCCGCTCAGGGAAGGTAGAGCGTGTTCTGGGGTGGAAGCCGCGAGTGCGCTGGGGAAAGACGGGGTGCTCAAAAGTGCGGCGAGGGGTCGTCTCTGGCTGAGAGGGCTCATGTCACATCATCCACTTACCTGCAGTCTCGACATGAGCTGCAGTACACAGAGTCCCTGTGATACATTCTTTTTAGAGAAACAACTGAAAAACTTTTTAGTAAGAACTCAAAGTCATCGGCTCACAAATAAAAAGAAAGGAATTACGGCACAAGACTACCAGAAAGCAATGAACAAGTCCATATCTGCCAGTGATCAGTTCAAATGTACACAGACTGAGTTCTCTGAACGACGGACACAGAGTGGCAGAATCGGGAAAAACAAAATAACAAAGAACAAGAGACCCCAAGCGGGGCCCACTAGCTGCTGCTGACTGGGGCCTCTGTTGGCTTTGAGGCCCCACAGTCTGCGGGTGCAGGTGTGTGAGGGTGGGGCTGTCCACGCCAGTGGAGGCCGACGCCCCAGGGCGCAGGGAGTGGGGGCACTCAGACCCCTCCACGCCAGGGTCTTCGAGAAGCCCCGCCTGTGCCAGTTTCCAGCCACCACCTGGACCCTTCAGAGGGCACACTGAGGAGAGTGGAAGTGTGGGTGGGGGAGTGGGGAGATAGTTGTCATGCTTTAGTCTGACAAAGAACATGTGTGTAGAATGTACAAAGAACGCTTGGAAATCAATTTAAAAAGTAGAAAATTGGGTGAAAGACTTGAAGAGGCACTGGACAAAGGAGGCCACCAAACTATGGGTGAACACACAAGGCAGGTGGGGACCACATGCCACCCCGCCCAGGAGCCAGGCTGGAAGACGGAGACAGAGCAGACCGGTGTGGCGAAGACTTGCCCGCAGGACACACGCACTCTGCTGCAGGGGCAGGGCTGGCCGCGCCGTTCTCATGCGGCAGAGACACGCACACCCTCCAGCCCAGCAAACCGTTCCTGGGCTGCTACTCAAAGGACGCGGCCTCACACTCCCTGGGAGAAGTGGACGGGGAAGAAGACGGTGCCGTGACGATGCCGGTCAAAGCCCACAGACACGACGCACGCGCCCCAGACCAGCGAAGGTGGAGGAGCTGTGGCACGGTCACACGGCGACACGCTGACAGGAGTGGGTGCACTGCAGGTGCTTGCCACGGGGCCAGCACCCCGACAAAACGTGGCTGGAGGAAGCCAGACACGGAAGACTAGGGGATCGAACTGACAACCTTTCCTTGTGAGGGCCGACCCTCTGGGCTCGCTTTCTGCTCTCGTGCTCAGCTGAGTAGGGAAGGGGCGAGGGAGAGTCTAGCTCATCCTGATCGAACCTGTTAAAGATTGCTCCCACTCTGAGCCCTTCTCCTCACCCTTCAACCACTCACACGCCTCCAGATGTGGAGGTTCCGGGGACCTCAGGCTCAGATGGGCCTCCTGTGTCAGCGGCCCATTCCAGAAGGTGCTCACACGCACTGCTGCCCGGCCCCAGCCGCCCGGCCCCAGCCGCCCACCGTTCGCTGCCTTCCAGAATCCACTCCCTCTCTTGTCTGCTGTTGCTGCTTCTACCGCCTCTTCGTGTTTCTTTCTTTGCTGATGTTTTAATGAATTCAGGAGAAGTGGAGAGAAAGACATTCATTCATTCAGCGAGTAGGTACTGAGCACTCACTATACACTCCAGGCCTTGGGACCACAACAGGAATGGAGAAGAATTAAAAAAGGAACACAGAGCCACCTTTTCTCAGAGGGTTCTGGTGAGCTGACACAGACGCGTGGGTGAAACGTCCCTGCCCTGCCATTCACTCCGTCCCACCTGAGCACTCACCGTCTGGATTCAAGAACCAGACAGATTTGGGAACGTTTTTGGACAAATCCCTTCTTATCGTAACCTCTGCTGCCGTCTGTCTGACGCTCAGGCACCATGGCGCTGAGAGCACATCTCCCTCTGTACCCCCGTCGTCGTCATCAGGACCGGGGCCTGGCAGCCCAGGGTCTCCGGGGGCATCTGCGCCTGCAGCCTGTGACTTGTCTTTGCTCTGAGTGACACGGGAAACCACTGAAGGCTTCCGAAGGTGGAGGACTGAGGACAGGGATCGGGTTGCTGGGTGCAGACCAGACCGCTTGGGGAGACAAGCAGGGCAGTGAGGTGAGTCGAGGGCTGTGACAGGCCTGGGGAGAGGTTGGTGGCCTCGACTGGCTCTTTTCGGTAGAAATAATCAGGGCAGGCAAGTAGTGCTCCCAAGTTTTTGGCCCGATCACGTGGGAAACGGGGCCCCCGCTTTCTGAGATGGAGACGCCGAGAGAAGAGCAGGTTGAGCAGGTGGGATGGGCGGGTGAGGAAAGAAACAGGTGTTTGGTTTTTGAAGGTCCGATGTTTGGGACACTAGTGGACATGCCAGGGGGACGTGCTGGGCAGGCGGATACGTGAGTGTGGGTGTCAGCAGAGAGGCCCAGCTGCAGACATGAGGCTGACACTGGTCAGCACTCGGACAAGGCCTGAAGCCAGAGACGAGACGAGTGACTGGGGAGAAGGGAGAGGAGGAGGTGTGAGCACTAAGCCCCAGCGACTTCGTTACGTAGGGTTGGGACCACGGGAAGGCGCAGTGATACACGAGAGTGGAGAGGGTGGGGCCGAGCATGCGGGAAGGCAGAGGTGGCCAGGGCAGAGGTGGCCCGGTGCGCCCATGCGGCCGAGGCAGGGCAGAAGGGGCACGAGGAGTGGCTGCAGGGCTGGGCAGCTGGAGTCCCTGGCTGTCAGTGGAGCGACGGGCAGCAGCCCCACACAGCGAGTTCGAGACAGAAGGCGGGGGCGGGGGGCGCAGTGAGCAGACACCCCCTCTAAGCTGTTTCCTCTGCAGGGAAGCAGCAGCTTTGCGGTGACGTGGCCTCGTGCGAGTTTGGGTCGGGCAGACTGGGAGGCTGGCTTGCGCACTGACAGAGAGCTGAGTAGAGAAATGACAGCACCCGCATGTGGTTTCAGAGGAGGAGGGATGACGGTGAGCCGGAGCCTGGGCAGGAAAGGACAGCTGAGCACATGGGGACATGCGCTCTCCTCGTTTCCCAGCTCCCTGCGAGGCCACAGGACCTGTGGTGTCGGGAAAGAGATTTTTAGGAACGAGAACAAAGACTCCAACGGCACTAGGAGGTGATGTGCACCCCCTGTCAGGGCAGTGAAGACGGACACCCCCAGAGCTCCCTGGGTCTCGGCCAGCTTCCACTCCTGAGAAGTTCCTATGACAACGAAGTGATGGATCTCACGAGCGGTTCCTGTGACAAGGACGTGGCAGACCTCGTGAGCGCACTGACACAACCTCTAGTCCTCACGGTCCTGCCCTTCCTGTCACTCAGAAGTGCAGCGAAGTGAACGGCTTAGCAACTAGTTAAACAGGCTCTTCCCTCTGAGTAACTATGTATACTCTCCTCCCCTCGTGTTGACCTCCCGTGACCCACCATTAGCAGAAAATGTTATCACTGAGCCTCTAAAAATAAACCAGCACGGACCCAAGTTTAGAAGTGAACGCCCGAGACTATTTTTACCAGCTGATGGAAGAACTGGGGGGAACCGGCTCCGGGTCTCTCCACTTTTACCTGCACCCAGTGCGCAACCCACTCGGGGGGGCGGGGGAATGGAGCCCCAGCAGCTCCTTTGTCCTGAATTTGCACGGACTTGTTAGTCTTTGCAGGCTGCTAATGGAAAGAATACAAAACAAAAACAAAAACAAACCTGATGCAGCTGTGCGTTGTGGACACAAGTAACCATGGGAACTAACATGAGCACCACCTTCCAGGGAGCACCGGTCAGTCCCCCTGGAACCAGCAGGGACACTGACACAGCAGGCGCAGAGGGGCGGCAGACAACGGGACTGCTGCCATCAGAGGGTGACCCCGGTACCCACCGGACAGCGAATGGAGACCCCAGACTGCCTGCTCCCACGGGCAAAGACTGAAAACGAAGCCGTCTTCTGAACCAGTGACGGAACTTTGTGCTACCGTCCCTTATTCCTGTCCACAACACCGGGGTGACGGTCACTTCCTTTTTTTAACCCGTCTGCTCATTCAGCACTATCCATTCATTCTCTCATGGGCTTTTAGCGTGTCCAGATCCTCTAGACTTGGGCAAAACTTGAGGAACTGCCAAGTTACAACCATGAGAAAATAAGACGGGTGGGAACACATAATAATCGCCATTGGCCTGAAAAACAGCAATTTTAAAGGAAAACCCGAAGGGGAGCAACGGTCTTGAGAAGCAAGCCCGCCCACCCGCACTGATCGCCGACCAGGTTCAGTCTCTGAAATCCTGGGGCATGTCCGCTCAGAAGGTCTACCGGGGGCATCCGACCCTTGGGCGTCGTTGGGCCACGCAGGGGGGAGAAGAGTTGTCTCGGGCCATGCGTTAAATGCACTGCGACAGGTGAGCACACAAAAATCTCATGGCGTTGCAGGTGGATTTGCAATTCTGTGTCGGGCCGCACCCATGGCCACCCGGGCCGCACTCATGGCCACCCGGGCCGCGGGGCGCACACCCGGTGTAGACGATGCGTTCTTGGTATCTCAGGGGCCCTGTGACTCGAATGAACTTCTGCCCCCAGGCAGAAATGACAAGGGGCTGCTACCCCCAACGGCAAGGCGACCAGAGCAACTTCAGCGGGCCTCTGGTTTCAGCTAAACCACATTAATAAAAACGCCCATTACAAAGATTGCCATCGCTGGATTTAGCATCCCAACAGTCAAAGGTAGCTGACTTAAAGGTCATATTGTTGCAATTTCTTAATTCTTTGTTTGGCTAAAGTAGCTCACCTGGTACAAAAAATTCTGTCGGCGTAAACCAGTGAAATTCCAAATGGAACCCCAAACGAATAGCCTTCAGGGTGACGAGGAAAACCAAATAGAGGACGGACACCGTGCCTGCGAGAGAAAGGCAGAAACCATCCATCACCTTCTCATTTTTACAGTCTACTTAAAGATCTACCTGTGTTCCTGCACTCTCGGGCAAGCCTGGAACACTGGCCCCGTCGCTGGTGACACCCACGGCGACCCAGGCGGGATCTGAGCACAGAGACCAGCTCCCTGCATTACTGGAAAACACAGCAGAAACCACGGAGTAGGCCCCACAGGCCCAGGGGAAGGCAATTTGCGTGCGGCCGGAAGCCGAGCTGCCCGAGTGGCCCCGGGGCCAAGCTCAGTGGAGGGTGCGTGCCAAGTCCCTTATGGCAGCGCCAGGTTACGTGGGAGAAAGCAGACAATGTGAACTGACCCACTCTGTGCACGGGAAGCCTCAGGGAGGGTCGGCAGGCTGGAAAAGCCCGTCAGGACACTTGGTGTGCGACAGGCAGAAAGTCAAGTCATGGGTGCGGGGTGCAAGCCCGTCTGAGACAGCGGTGAGCCCGACAGCTGGAGCAGTCTGCTCTCGCGCCGGGCAAGGTTCTGGCTGCTGGGGCACCTGCTGGGCGGGGGATCCCAGGCTCCACTCGTGGGCATGGTGCGCTCCTGGTGGTCTACAAGCCCGAGGGTCCCCCCCACTGAGGGATCAGGCCTGGGCAGCATGGAGCTGAGCCCGGGAGGTTTCTAAAGGGACCAGATGCTCATTTCCCTAAAGAAGCTGCTGACTTGAACAAGGCCTGGGGATGGCTCTTCCTGGCTGAGCACCCGTTTCTGTGTGTGGGCCTGCTGACTTCCCATGGCCTGCTCCCCAGAAAGGCCAGCAGGCCGGCCCAGCTAGAAACCATGGACGTGCTGCATGGGCTCCACTGTGGGCCTGGACTCAGGCTGACCCAGAAAGGGCGCAGACAGGAGGCTGCCACGAGCACGCCCACCGCTCTTTGCTCTGTGTGTCTGTCCTACTGTGAGGCCCAGGCGTGCAGGGAGGAAGCTCGTCTTCGTCCTCTGCTGTGCAGGAAACCCCAAACCACCTCCTCGCAGTCCCTGTGATTCCGTTTATGCTCTTGGCTGCCTGCCCGGAGGCCAGCTCTCTGGGGCAGGGTGAAACCCCATGCCCTGCCGGGGTCATCGACTCTCTGTGGCTGACACCCTCGTGTTTAGTGAGCCGGGCCTGAGCTCAGATGGAGTCCTTCTGTTGTCTTAAGGCTGCAAGAGAAGACGTGGTCGAAGTTTATGGTGGTGGTTTCATAGGCCTCTGGGAAACAAGCTCACAGAAAGACGTTGGCTCCTCCCTGGAGGCAGGCATCCGAGAACTAGGCAGCGGGAGGAAGAGTGGAGGCGGAGCTGACCTCAGCATTGGGGTCACAGGACCACGTCCAGGCAGCAAGTCCGGCGACAGCACTGGGCCAAGCTCTTAAGTAGAAGCCGTGGGAAAAAATGTGCAGTTGCCTCCCTGAGTGGGTCCTCGCGCTTCCAGCCGGGGGAACGGAGAAACCCTCCACTACCCACCTGGACGCCCCTCCCGGAGTCTCGTTCGTGCCTCCAGGAGCCGAGGCTCAGAGCAGATGAGGACGTGTGTTCGGCAACTGCACGGCGGCAGCTCCGAAACTGGCCTCTAAGGGACTCAGTGTTGAAACACTCACCTGCGTACCTGCATTTTCCTCTGGGCCGGACCCACCGAGAAAACCCCTAAGCAGGGTACCGGGCACACGAACAGACTAAACATGGAGGCATGGGCCGGGCACGCAGCCCTCCCCACTGCTGGCCGCACCTCCCACCCATGGCCGGGCTCACCTAGGACGTTGAACTTGGAGAAGAAGGAGGGCGACCGGAAGTTGAGCAGCGGCAAGAGCAGCCCCACGAGGTAGAAGGGCACCGTCCTGGACTTGTCCCACCATTTGTCGAACGGCTGCAGTCCCGTGCTGTTGGCGTGGACGACCCCTGAGCCATTGTCCGGGTGGCCGCTGCCTGGCCCTGGGCAGATTACTGCAACGGGAGACTGTCCGGTCAGAGCAGGGAGCAGGGGACAGGGGCAAGAGCAGCTCCCAGACACCCGCACCTGCTCCCTGGCCTCAGCCATTACCACGGACACTCGGCTTCTCTTTTCTGGGAAGAACTGAGACTCACATTTAGATACATGAGGAATCTCTCACCGATAAACACTTAGAGGAGGAAGAACGTTAGAAAACTGAGGCATATCCTTAACTTCTCTGGAAACTGTCACACTATCCCACCAGAAAGTCCTCTGGCTCCCTCTCCAGAGAGAAAACACTGGGCCGATGGCACTCGCCCCAACGTCCACAGTGACCTGAGGATGTCCTTCAGGCTCGCTGTTCGCGTGATGATAACCCACACCGGGGCCAAAGAGCAGGCTTCGTAAAACAACAAACCAAACCTCTGGCTTTGGAATGCAGAGCGGACGTGGCGGAGGCAGCCACCACGGCATCGCCGAAACTGAGTTACTGAGCGGAGTTTCCTCCGCGGCCAGAGCAGCCCTCCTGGAAGCCGGGCGCACTCCCCCACCACCCAGGGGCCTGCATCCGCCTGGGAGTGGGGCGGTACGTTTATTTCCTACCCCTGACTGTAACAGGCAATCTCTTCTCCTGGCAGCTACAGTGCAAGTCCTTCTCCTGGTTTCGGGTTTTGCTGGAGTGTTGCTGGTGTGCAGCTCTGTGTGCAGAGTGCCCAGTGCGGGTGGGAACCACTCACGCACCAGTCAGCGGGAAAGCGAAGGGCTGGTCGTGGGCTCTGGCTTCAGTCCCATTCTGCCTCCGTCACTCGGCACAGCCACAGAGCCACACATCCCGCTGTCTGTCTGTCCCCTCCTCCCTCAGTTGGCACTTCCACACGCACCCTTTCCTCCTGCGCCCCGCACAGAAGACTGACTCGGGTGTTTCTTGTGCGGTAACCCCAGCGCGGAAAGCACGGGCTGTGGCAGTAACCGGCTGAGAGATGAACCTGGACTCAGCTCTCGGTTTTGCAACCTTGCTCGCCCCTGCCGCTCTTCACCTAGGTTTCCACCTCTTGGAGGTGGGGATGCCAGCGCCTCCCTGCTGAGGGACACTGCCTGCCTGCGCAGGCGCCTGCCAGCCACGGCCCTTCACACAAGGGGAGGAGCACTGTGCCCTGCCCCCACCACGTGACTCCCCCCACCCCTAAACATCGGAAGAAGAACCAAAAGGCACTGGTGTCCGCATGCGCCATAGCAGAGCGGAGGGAGCTGGCTTTGCTGGTGCCCCTCCCCACCTCCCCACCCCCACTGGCCAGTCCGTGGTGTGACCGGGGCACTTGGGCCAGATGCTATTAGATGTGGACCAGCTACTTTCACTGACCCGGGCCAGAACAGCTGCAGGGAAAGGGGCTTCTCTTTTAACACAAGGCTGTCACTGGGTCCTGCGACAATTCTGGCATAAGGGATAGCGTGCAAGAGACGTATTTTAAAACTACACCAACATATTTTGGCATTATTCAAAGATGTACGTGTGTGTGTGCACAGAAATAACAGCTAGCACGTCACTAACTCGTTTCCCAGGGTGAACAGTAACTAGGGGCAAAGTGAGACGCCGTGTGGCCAACCCTAGGAGGCACGCTCCAAGAGGAGAGGCTTCCGCTATCCCCTGCGTCCCAGAGCCTGGGGCGGTCCCGACACATGGCAGGCTTAACCGGTGTGTCATGAGTGAGCTGTTCTTTCAGCGATCGATCGGTGTGCTTCTCCATCAAAACGGTGCTAAGTCAGTATCTCAGAAGCCCCTTCCCCCACCACACGGAAGCTCAGGTGAAGGCCAGGCTCCTCACGGAGCTGTCCAATGTGACGGAGGGAGGTCGCAGTGACTCCTACAGCCCTCTCCCTGCGCCTGCCTTGCTGGGTAGACCCATGTGCCACTGACGCTCATGTTTAATAGTTACAGAGACTTTCCCAGAAAATTAAGATTTTTTTTTGCCAAATCTTCATTTGCTCATATTTATTAACGTGTCTTCATTATTAGGATATTAATTATCTTAAGGATACAAATTTGTGTGTCCCACATACTGGTAACTAAAACAGCAAATGTCTGAAACTGAGAGCTCTGCTTCTAGGCCCTGCAGTGACAGAGGTTCCTGGAAACATGGACTGATTATTCCCAGGTAAGCAAGCTTCTCACGGACGTGAGCTGCAATAGTGACCGTATAACACGAACTAAATATTGTCTTGCTCACATTAATGCAGCCTTCGGTGGAGTTGTCTTTTTTTTTTAACAGATTGTCAACCATTTAATTGTGGCCCGGGTAACGTAGTGATAACAATTTCGTGCTAACCACTGACCTAAAACAAAGTCAGAGGTTCTACCTTAAACCCTTTCTGAAGCAAGGTAGGGAATGAAAACCAGGCTGAACCTTGAATGCCAAACCACTCACCGGGGTCGCTGTCGTTGGTACTCAGCACGGCATCTGTGTCGTTGACGTGATGGACGAGGTCTGAGAATCGAGGGAAAACACAGTTTAGCACTGAGCGGGAGATGCCGAACCGGCCACTGCGGGAGGGGTTTGTCTGCGACAGCAGTCTCAGGTCCGCTGTGTGGCTCAACAGCGCGAGTCCGAGCCCAGACTCCGCCCGTTAGCACAGCTTCCCCTTGGCAGCTCTCTGCACTCACAGGAGCACCGCCGTCGGCTTCGCACCCCACTCTGGACATTCGTGCCCGGCAAGGATTTTTAAAAACCTGCCCAGAGATGGAATTCAGTTCAAAACACCAGAATAAAGATACTGTGTGCATTTCCCCCTACGCTCTCACTGATTTACGTAAGTACAGTTACACCTTAGACCAAGTTCCGAAGTCTGCAAAGGGGGGAACCAACACTTGCAATGGCCGAATTTATCTGGAGAGTCAGTAAAGTGTGTACACAGCAGAGCGATGCTTTTACAGACCGAGGCCTGCAGAGCAGTCACTGCTCCCGCGCACGCTCAGTTACTCTGCAGGAAGCAGGGAGAGGGCCCTGTGATACTGGCACATCTATCGTTCGACGGCGAGAGAGAGGGGGTGAAGGGGCGTCTCCTGCGGGCCTGAGAGAACTCACTTCACTCTGTTTGACGCTAACCTTTATGACCTTAGTAGCAATCAATAACAGTGTTGGTGGAAACTCAGACGAGACATGAAAACGACGGGTTAGACTGTAAGGCTGCGCTGGTCAGGCTGGAGGAGAAGTAGTTCCAGCTCCGTTTTCATGGCATCTCCAGTGGCTACTGGTGGTTTAGGATCAGAAGCTTGGAATCATTCTGCAGTTCCTGATGCCAAGACTCACCGCGGGCTGGCACACGGGAACACCCGGATGTCAAGTGTGCTAGGTCAGACAGTCTCCCCAAGCCCCTGTCCATGAGGAGCCGGGACTGTGACCTCGTTTGGAAATAGAGTCTCTGCAGGTACAGTCCAGGTAGGGTGAGGTCGGACTGGGCGAGGGTGGGCCCTGAGTTCAGTGCCCGGCGTCCTCAGAGAGGACAGGGGAGTTTGGACACAGACGCGTGGAGGGAAGATGGTCCTATGAAGACAGAGCCACCGGCCAAGGACGGCCAAGGATGGCCCCGCCAGCGCTGGCCCACCGGAGCCAGAAGAGGCTTCAGGGGGAGCGGAGCCCCTGGGGCACTTCCACTTCGCACTTCTGGTCTCCGGACGGGGAGAGGGGAGCTGTTTCCCTGTGATGAGCTGAACCGACGCCCGGCGCCGCAAGGCTCTGTCAGGACAGCGCGAGGAAGGAGAACGCAAGCCCAGCGTCTCCCCTGAGAGCAGGCAGAAGTTCTGAATAAAACAGTGGCCCAGGCCTCCCACAAGCAGCTGGGTGCAGGAAGAAATTTTAAAAATGTACATCGTGACTCATAAATTAAAGTTTTCCCAGGATATAAGAATGGTTTAAACATTACAAAAGGTGTTCAACTTGCTATATTAACAATCTGAAGGAGAAAACCTTAGATCCTTTTAAGATATGTGGGTTAACTATTTGATGAAATCCAGCACACATTATAAAAATGCTTAAGAAAACGATAGGCAGGAGCACCTTTAAATGACCAAAGGGTGCACCCATACCCAGAGAAACCCCGTAAATGATACATTCCCTATGGGAGCCCCATCACCCTGTCGTGTCCCAATTCAGGCCCCAGGCCCCTGAAAACAGGGGGCTGCAATCTGTTTCCCCAGGAGTCCACACAGCAAAGTCTCGAGTGGCAAACGCCAGTGACCCTCATGAGCTCTATTACGCTAAAACTGTGCGGTTACAATGCTTAATCTACAATGGTTGAAACAATGCTGAAGATATCTGCTGGAACGCGGAAATGCTTTATATGAATTCGAGAAGTTGGAGGAATGTTATTTAATCCCAAATTAAATTTTTGGGATTAAATTAAGTTTTTGGAAATGAACATACACATTGAATCTGAGATCAGGACTGTAGAAAACACACTGAATCAGGTGTATCTTTCAGAACTACAATCGGTTCTTTCAACTGCACTTCTCCCAGTCCAGAACCGGAGGCCGACACGGAGATGCCGCAGCAGTGGCGGAGCCTGGGAGCGCCGCGTGAGGACACCCGCTGCGGACACTTACTGAAAACGAACTCTCCGGTGTTGAACAGGAAGTTCGACATGAGAACCCAGTACACGACCATCGCTCCGATGAGGGACACCAGGGAGAAAAGGAGGCTGGACCATTGCCCGAAGGCGCCGAAGTAGTGCCGGCAGACGTCGGGGTACTCCCAGGCCGCGGTGTCCGCTGATGCTGGGGAGGCGGGGGAAAGAGTCAAATTAGATGTCGATCACATACTCCGTTGCCATAGTTCGTTTTCCCCAAATTAACCCAGACTCAGTCAAAGATTACGGGTGTTCCACCAACCAGCAGACATTAGACCGTATTATGAGACAAGAGAAATGAAAGCCTTACAGAACAAACACGTGAAAGGAATGCAGGTCAGTGAAAGAGGACAGATCACCTGAGACACGAATCACAGCACAATACAATGTGGTAGCTAGTGAGAGCCCCCGGTGGCCCGAGGCCAGGCAAAATCACCAGCAGGGGGACAGAAGCCGTCCCCCGAGAACACCTGGAAACATTAACTAACAACTAGGGAGAAGTTTTCCTGAGTGACACCGTCCGCCACACGTGCCAATTCAGGTGAGTTTAAATTCACACAGCTGAGTTCAAAAATCAGGTAACAGGAGAGTCAAAGGCCTGCAAAAACAGAACCTGAGCGTCCATCCTTCTCCTGCCGACTGACTCACGGTGACAGCAGCGGCAAAGGCGGAGGAGAGGAACAAGCTTGTGCAGCACAGAGGCTGCTCACACACCGGGGGGAGCACTGACCGGAGCCAACAGACAGAGGGCTCCCCCCGCCTCACGTGAAGAGCCCAGTAGACCTGCAGGAGCAGCAGGCCAGGGACTGATGGGGGTGGGGGGACGGGGGGCAGGGGACGAGGAAGGGAGTAGACAGACAGCTAGCAGAAACTGCACCCCTGCTTCGGAGGGACAGCAGGGACTTGGACACAGCCTGTCTGTGGACTCACACTCGCTAAGAATCAACTCACTAATGCACATCCATTTAGGTCCTGAATTACTCTGAAACCACCTGAGAAGGCATCCCCCGCCCCAGAACTTAGAGATGAGCGGAGGAAATGTGTTGGTGCAATTCTGAGAACTCGCTACAAAGGACCATCGCTCCCATTTTCCTATTTTTCTAAGTATAATTTCTACTTTTAGGAGATTCCAATGTTGAGGCCTTTTAGTAGGGGGAGGTTGAAAGAGTCACCATTAACTGACCAAGAATCACAGACTTCTTAACTTAGCTCTTGCAAAGAACTTATTTTTAAAACATGACTTTTAAAATTATTCTTATAAGGAAATGAGCAACAAAGTGAGTGCATTCCGCAAAGAACTCCAGCCTCTCGGGATGTCGAGGCTGGCCCGATCCCGTCATCCTGGCGCTGGGGATGGACAGCACGTCCGGGGCACAGAACAGAGAGTGCGCATGCGTGCACCAGGTGCCGGGCGGCAGTCCGCCTCTGCACTGACGGCAGCCCTGAGGGCGTCCCCACGGCCAGCTCACCGATCATGGCGCGGGACTCCACCACCCTGTAGCAGCAGTACAGCGTCAGGAGGCCCATGAGCAGGATGACACACACGCCCGTGGTGAATCCAGCCTGAGGGAGGGCGGGGACACGGGACGACACGTGTCGGTGTGCTGGAACACACATGTGCCGTCCTGTGACGCTGCCATGAATGATTACGGTGCAACCTGATACACAGTTACGGTGACACCATTACATTTAGTGTGAAATTAAATACGGTCATCTGTTCTCTTTAAAAAGTTATATAGGTTTACTAAAACCTCTGCTGTACAACTGTGTGTGCCCCCCAATTTCAGCTTTATATCCCACACATGAGTGACATCAGAGGGTCTGAATTCGGGGGGTGGGCACACAGTGCAACGCACTGATCTCGTATCACAGAAAGGTCCACTCGAAACCCACGCGACCCTCTTAACCAATGTCACCCCAGTACACTGAATACAAACTAAAAACAAACTAACTTCAAAGTCATTAAAAACCCACCTCTATTATAAAACTTACAACACAAAAAGGAAAAAATTCAGGCTCAAAGTATGCCAAACAACTTTATTACCTGTTTTATGCCCCAAGGAATACTTAGTATCGACGTTCCCATCATGGTGTTCCAGATCATGAAACTGAAAACAGAGTCACAGCAGCAAGTCACGGAGGCTCACTCCTCACACAGCTTCATCACGACAAGAATTAAAACAATCCGTAATTTCCATGTGCACGAGGTTAAGCTATGCCCCCCACTCCAAGCGACTCACTCACATGGTCACCACACTGGTGTTCTTCCCATGCCCGTCCGTGTAGCTCTGCAGTCTGTAGGCGGAGCCCAGGGGGCTGTACACGTAGCACTCCTCTGGGCCCGGGACCACGTGGTCTGGCGCGAGCTGGTGGGACAGAGACAGAAGCGTGAGAGCCAGGACGTGAACACGACCAGGTGTTTTCTGTGTTCCAGGGCACCTGGCACCAGACACAGGTCTGAATGTCACGAGCAAACAACAGCACTCATCCCTGAGACACACACGCAACCCCCCTTTAAATGTAGTAGCAACCTAAAGAGCAAGGATGTGAGGACCCTTTGCAATGGACTGTCCCTCTGAAATGAGAACGAACTCCTGGGATGTGCATCTGTCCAGTCAGTTTCCCCTCCAGGTTTAGGAGGAAGGAGGCAGGAGAGCCAGTGAAGACGGGTCAGGGGTTCCGGGTGGAGAGGCCAGGGCCTCAGCCGAGGGCCAGTTCCAGAACCCAGCAGTCACTGGGTCACTGGACAACTGTGAGCGGGCTGGTGCAGGCAGAGGCAGGCAGGGAGCACAGGCGGCTGGTCGGGAAGGAGCGGCCAACCGGAGGAGGACAGGAGAAATGCAGCGAGGCCATCCAGATGCTGCAGCAGCTGACGGGCCAGGCGTGCTGCGGGGACGCACGGAAAAGGCAGAGCAGGAGTCCGAGAGACGGAGGACAGAGACGGAGGGGAGGAGCAGGCAGAAAGGCGAAGATACACGGAGGGGGAGGGGGAGGGAGAGCACGGGGCAGATGTGTGCATCTCAGGCTCCAGGCTTTGGAAGGAAAAAAGCAGTGTCCTGCTGGAATTCTGCTGCCTCCCTAAGAGAAGGCCTTTGAAAACGTGGGGCTCCCAGAAATGGTGGGGACGTGCACACACGTCCCTGAACGCAGGCAGGGCACAGGCCTGGTGCAGGTCCCCGCTTACAGCTTCGGTGTCACCCCCCAGCCCACTCACAGAGGGGGTTCCGCTCACTGCCTACGCAGGCTTAGCTCTCAGGCACACGCTGCGCCATCCAGCCCAGCCGGCATCGCTCAGACGTGTTTCGGGGTGAGCGCGGGCTGTGGGGGGCTGAGCTGGATCTGGAGGTGCCGGATTACTCCCCACTCCCTGGAGGGCTTAGCCACCTCCCGGATGAAACGAGGACCTCACCACAACTGCCGATGCAAAAACACGGGGAGGAGGAAGTGGAAACACTGGGAGGTGCCATCCCATCCAGAATATTCAGGGGTTCCCGTCTGGCTGCACAAGAGGGGCTCCAACAGCTGCACCATGCTCAGAGTGTGAGACACCCGCGATCGTGTGACTGGCCTGACCCTTGTCCCCTTTGAGGTCTAAAAAACGTCGGTTCCCTTCCCCTGTCTTATTATGGCCTCTAAGAGAGCCATTATCTTTTCTCACAGAATGTTTCCATTTGCCTTTCAGCTCTTGAGTTTCTGAATATCTCACAGTAGTACTTCTTATAAGCAACCAAATTAATTATAATAAATGTTTTTGACCCTAAAATAGTAACACAGACTTTAGAAGATCAAGAGCCAACAAACTCCCGCTCGTGGATCTGGCCTTCACCTGATCTTTTTACAGCCCCTTACTGAGAACGGTTTTCGTATGTGCGATGACGGGAACCAGGAGTGAGCACGAGTGGCGGCGTGTGGTCCGCAGAGCCCTGGACGCCTGACATCTGCTCTCTGACCCGGGTTTTCATCTGGGAAAGTATCACACACACACGTGGACACACCTCAGCGTCCTACTCCTGGAGGAAATCTCTACAAGCACTTTTCCCTTGCAGCTTCACACGTAAGAATTACACAGCTAACCAGACCCTTTTATTATTTACATTAATCAACCACTGAACTACTGCAAAAGCAGCCCACCCCACTCCATGCATCCGGCATAGGGGTCAGTGGGACTCAACCCCGCGGTTCTCTCAGGCAGTGTCCACACCGCGGGGCCGTTCCCAACGCCAGGCTGCACGTGTTTGAGCTGGCCTCACTCTGAGATGCCCACCGGTCCATCACTGTCCCATGATACCATCCAGGAGCGGGACCAGCAGGAAGTCCCACCCCTGGAAGGGGGCCCCGGCCTCTGTCCTTTGCTGCCCCCCATCGACGGAACCCCAGACCACAGGCGGCACCCGGCCCCTTACCAGAGCCTTGTCCGTGGGGGCGGTGAGCCGGCTGTAGTACTGAATCCTCTTGTTCATGGCGGAGGCCTCGTCACTGACCCTCGGAATGACGTCATCCGCACTGACGATGTTCGTGGGCTCGATGCAGAAGGGCCTGCAGAGGGGAGACACGCGCTTGACAGAGAACGCTCAGCCAGAAGTTCTGGAGTCAGCCACTGAAGAAAGGAGCTTCTTGTCCTCCACCGAGACAGACGCCCCCGGGGGACAGTCACCCCACACTCGGGGGGAAAAAAGGCACAGGAGAGTGTTACCCGGTCCCCAGGGCAACACTCTTGTGCCGTTTACTATCACTGCAAACAGACTTGTCTTTAAACTTAGGAATTCAGCAGCCGAGGGATAGAACAGAGAGAGCTTCAACCGTGTTGAGAAGGAGTGCAGCAGCTGCTGGTTTTCGGCAGCGACACTCACACAGCTTGGAGTGCTCTCGCGGACAGCTGCTGGCACCACATCAGAGACATTAAGGACAGATGGCCCTGCGCTGAGGGGTCTGCTCTCCTGCTTTCTGGCCTGAAGCTACTTCCAAGGACCAGGACACCTCCCGTCTCTGGGCTCGTGCACTGAGGACCGGTCCTTGCGCCGTGTCCCTGTGAGACTCACCCTGAGGACTGCCACGCAGGGCGCCCAGGTCCCTGCAGTGTCTCCTTCAGGCCACGGTCCCCTGTTCTGGGACCCCACCGGCAGGCCCAGCGTGCGACCTGCGTGCGACCTGCGTGCTTCCTTCCCACAGCACGTCCCAGACTAAGGACTAGGGCAGGCTCTGCCTTTCAGCTGTCATTTCGGTTCGGTCGTTAACCCCTCGGTGCCTCGCCGAACGTCCCTCCACCTGTTCTCTAGGCTTCTGGTGGTCAGTCCCCTCACCTGAAACGGACAGGCCGGCAGAGGTGCATGAAAGGACCGCATTCCTCTGCGGACCCTGGGGCCCCTGGAGTCACAAACAGCTCTGCACCCCACCAGCCTGCAGCCCACCCCTGCAGACCACACAGATCCAGAGAAGGGAGGAGAGGCCTGGAGGTCTGTTCGGGTTCCATGTTCCTGCTCCACATGTAACATTTGTTAGAGTGCGGCCACCACTTCTGGAGATACTGGCAATCTAATCCTGTGGGAAGCGCTTGAAAACCAAGGGACTAAAACTTTAGTGCCTGCTCTTCTTCAACTCGGTGCTATTAGAGGGGTGGTCGCATACATGTTAGCTGCAGCGCCTCTCTAGCTGGCTCACAGAATCTTTGAACCTTACTTTTACCATTTATTCTCCGCCACAGCACTCAAAGGTGGGGGGCACTTTACTGTCTGACCTGACCAATGTCCGGGGAGAGCCCTTAGGAGGGCACAGACGTGGGGACGGAGCCATGGGGACAGAGCCAGATACGACGTGCCCCTAACTGTGCACACAAGTGCTCCATCGACTACGTGGTGTCTCCGGCCCTCAAGTGGGCCCCAGGAGAGTGAACGGGCTGGAGGCAGAAGGCGCCCCCCGACTGCTGAGCCAAGGGGCCCGAGACGACCGCCAGGCCTCTGGGAGCACTCTGCTCTACCCGACCTCCGCTGCCTCCTCGTGATACTCAGGCGTGCTGGAAAGCAGTGCCCGCCTTTTGTCCAGGAGACAGTGTCATCACAGGTTGGGGGTCGCCCTGGCCAGGGCTTTGCCTTCCTGCTCTGCAGTAATGACACCCCACAAAGCTCAGGAGGCAGTCATGGCCCTTGCGCCCCCACAAGGCCGAGACAGAGGTGGGCCCTGAGCTACCGAAAGGACAAGGAAGTGTGACACTGGTGGAAAGAGACAGACTTTCCACCTGTTGCTCATTGGTCCAGAAACTCAGTGGTGCTGCTGCCCAGCTCTAGGGGGCCAGGGGCTGGGGCCGGGG